>BRZM01001132.1:0-67549 GCA_033238685.1 Lates japonicus | reverse complement strand
GACTAACAGAAAACGCAAGAGAAATTAACAATGAGAAAACAGATGTGAGGTTTAGATAACAAAAGATTTCCTGTGGCATGATGGAAACAAAGCTTCCTGTCACCAGAGAAAGTTAAAGGTAGATTCTGGCTGTGACTATCACTCCTGCTCACATAACATGAAGCCAGATGTGAGGCATAAGGTGTGGCCAACAAGTCAAGACACTCTGCTGGCAAAAGTAGACAACATTTCTCTTGTAGCATTCAATATAAAATAAAATATACAACTTCTTTTTGGAGTGTGAATATCTGCCAAATTGGACTACACTGTATGGTGTGTGACCCAAAACACCCTAACTCCTGGATATGGCAGGTCTCTGTGGTCTCAAGATCCTGCTGCTCTGGATCGGGATCATGAGTTTGGCTGACTGTGAGTAAAAATATTTAACGTTTATCTTTATGAGGGGAGTGTGGAAATGAAAATGTGTTTTAATAGCAGTAACAGTTTTTCTGATAGCAGCAAGTGGTTGGTAAGCAAGTGACCGTTTATATGAGGAGAGGGGAAAGACTTTTAATGCATTTAACAACGCAAATTTAATTTTAAATATTGAAAATATAATTATAGTTTTAAATTCAGCATTGCTTTGTTTGAGATCCAACAGTTGAAATTACTTTTATCTGAGCAAACCACTTCTCTATGATACAGTTAATTTACCGATCTTTTTTGTATTTTTAATTTTTTACAGTGTTTCGGTTCCAACATGAAGTATTAGAAATTAAACTTAATATAGCACAGTCATTAATTCTTCTGTATATGAGATGAGATGTTTTATATTTTAAAATAAAAAAAAAACATAAGATACAATACATAATTAAAAACAGGATGCACTTTAAAACAAGGAATTTAAAATTTTTTACAGGATAAAATTAATGTAACAGAGGGATGCAGAATTTAATAAAATTAGGTAAGCCATAAGATTATATGATCATATGATTTGAGGGGTGTTTAAAAAAAAAAAAAAAAACTCGCTTAGAAACAAAAACACTTAATTTGACATGACTGAAAAGAAGTAGAGCAGAGAAGTAACAAAAACTTCTTCGTAACAAAAACAACATTCATGTAAGCTACGTAGTTTGCTGAGCAGCACTAGTGCTAGCAAATCATGCTACATAACACAATAGATCTTTTTCACAACAGATGTTTTTAAAAAATGTAATTCTATATCTTAAGCTCAGCAAAAAAAGAGTTAACCTGGCACCCTGATGATGGGGGTTGGAACAGAGGGGTTAGGTATTGTCAGATGTGTTAACCACAGTTAAATGCAGCTCTGCAACAGCACGAACTAGAAAGCTGATGTCTGAAATCTATATTATCTTAATAGAAATGATGGTGTTATTGACATGCAAGTGTGCATGAGGCATTTGCAAACATTGCACAACAGAGAAATATTGTCTGCCTACATTTGGCAGCAGAGGTGAGGGTCTAGAGATGTACTAGGAAATGAGATAAGGGAACCCTTTCATAAAATTTGTCACATTGATTTTCTTTCAGCATATATCTGTACATCAAAACTGAAGCTGTTGTTAATGTCCTGGTCCAAATGACACAGGTTGGACTAGAACAGCAGGTCTGAAGCTGTTGGCACTGTAGTTGTGCTTCTGCATGATACTGCGTCCAGTTTCAGCTACTCCTCATAAATAACAAAGTGTATATTGTGTTATTGTTAATGTACATTTACTGTAAAGATTAATGATGCATTCAGGTGATCCCCATCTATTTGTGTGAGGTATTTGTATTCAGGTGATCATCTTTCACTGGTAAATACAATATATAATGTGAACTAGACTATAACTAACTATAAAAAGCCACTGGAGCATTTAAAGAATGGGAGGCAGTCAGAAAGATGGCCTCAAAGTAAAGACCACCAAACCTCTAACTCTCTGCTTAAATATATTATACTAGAAAGAAAAGAAAAGAAAAAACAATGAAAAAGAATACCATTCTGGTCTTATACAAATGTCACCGAAATGTCTCTGTGTCTGTTAATGTGAGAGCAAACACTGACCAGCTGTGCATAGAGCATGTGTTTAAAGCCTCATATGCTAAACACTACTACTGAAGATGTCGATACAAAATGCTTCATCATAAGGCCAAAACATGAGGAGCAGACTGTCATATTTTCACATGGCGCCTTCCTCTCATTGCTGTTGGTCTTAACACTTAAAAAAATCTAATGTGAGAAGTAGCCTGAGTGTGTCACTTCCTATTATTAGAAGTAAAGTTCTAACCATTTAAATGTCCTTATTAGTCTATTACATTTTCTAAAAAGAGGAAATACAGTTTCTTTTTTTTTCTTCTGTGGTGTTTGAATATCTGCTGTTGGTTCCTGCAAACATACATATGCACCCTAACTGCTGTGTAGTTAGGTAGTTAATTAGTTAGACACATTTTCACATCGCTGTACATCACAGGGAGAATCAGCTATATGGCAGGTCTCTGTAATGTCAGGATCCTGCTGCTCTGGGTTGGGATCATCAGTTTGGTTAACTGTAAGTAATCTTTTATTGTTTCATTTATTATAAAATCAGACCTGCTGAGGAATGAGGTACAGGTTCAGTAATAATTTGGTGCTTTTGTAAGGTGTTGTAAAAGTATCTGTCTGATATGACTTATATATATTAACATACATTATTATGTACATTGTTTTTCACTTTAGAACATATTCCAGCTTTTCCTTTTTTTTTTTCATTTTAATTTTTTACATAAATAATTAGACTTTGATTACATCAATACTATAGTAGATAGATTGTTCTCCTTGTAAAGAGTACATTGGAGGTTAAACAAGCCTGAAACCCATCAGGCCCATGTCACATGTCTGCATACAGCAAACTTGCCTAAAACTTTGCTATTCTAAACCTTGATGAAATAGCCTTACAAAATATATATTATATATTTATATTTTAAATCAAAGCCAATACCTTGATATATGCCATTATATTTATGCAGATAATACATGTTTGTCTTTAATCAGCATTTATTTATGACAAAGCAGAATTAAAACTAAAACTGCAGAGGCAATTTCATCAGAATAAATCAGGCCTTCTTGGAAGGCAGAATTTGAAAGATGAAGGTTTAATGGGGATTTCAGAATTGACTTCATAAAAACTTCATAAATAGCTAATTTATTTTTTTTAATGAAAGAAAAACAAAATTCCATAGAACTTTCCTTGTTTCAACCCTGTCTCTTAGAAATGACCTTTCTATACAACTAAACTGCAACAGCAAACATGCTTTGTGGGCAGTGTAACTGAATACATGTTGAGTGAATAAAGCGTTACATTTACTGACAGCAGCCGAGTTGGAGGGAAGTGGTTGGGGTGGATGGCGGGACACAAAGACCCATGAGTACTCAGTAGTTATTACTACAGTATCAACAGGTGTCGCAGCTCATGAACTCCCATTGCAAGATAGTCTGTGGTTTCACCTGATGTCTTAGAGTGAATGGGAATGATTGAAACTGGGATATAGTGATCTGTGATTTTAAATAAATGTGGGCCAGGGCTGTAAGGAGGAGGAGGGGCGATGGCCCCCTCCCTACTTCCAACCCATTACAGCTTTCTTTTCAATCTCAACTACGCACTTGTAGCGTTTCATGACTGTATCTTACACAGTTGTGCTATCGTGGTGACAAAATCCATCCACAGATAAACACACAACACCCGCAAAAGTACTAAAACCTCCTCTGTGGTAGTTCCTTCTACAGATGGTGTCTCCAGGAACACAGTTTGCCATGATTAAACACACACACACACACACACAGACTCACAAGGTAAAAGAATATCAGTCCTGTTATTGCAGCTGGTAGTAAAGATGAGTGTTGAGAAGTAATGTGGTGGCTACTACATTTCATACAAAATGTGTTGGCTGTTGCAGTTTGGTTTTATAGAAATGTAATTTTTGGGAGACTCTGTTACCCAATGAGGAAAGAAAACATCCATGGTCAAAGTCCATTGATGAGCCATGATCTGTCCAAACTGAAACCAGTTTAATAAGTATTGGGTGGTTCTAAGTTTTAGTGCAAGGCAGGAAATAGTGGTTTGCCTTCTGAAATAGCAAGTTGCTCTGTCACATTGTCATAGCAACCAGGTTGTACAGTCACACACAGACAACATAAGATGAAAATGGTCGCTTTTCCTCTTTTATTGGCCAGATGAAAGTGGATGCTTTTTTAAAAATTCACTATTTGGGGGGCAAATGACATGAACAAACACACACACACCCAAGGAAAAAAAAAAGCAGTGATACAATGATTTAATGATTAACAATTTTTTTTCCCTTTTGTAATTCCAGGTCAAGGCAGTCAAGACAGTAGTGGTGAGTGGCAATACATAAGTCACCTATTATATAACACTTTATTATTACTGTCATGATTAAAACAAAAAAATATATATGTATGTAATAATATTTAACACATGGCATTTATGCATATTATGTTCATGAAGTTATAAAATGATTATTTGCTTGTTCACACAATGAAATGTATTATTTTTGCTTGTTTTCACTTCTTTGTTTTTTCCCTGCACATTCATTTACAGTATATGCTATTATTACCAAAAATGATTAACATCACATTTTTTCTCTTTTGAAATTCCAGATAAAACTGGAAATGGACCAGGTGAGTGGAAATACATAAGTTATGAAATGCATTTAATGTTTAATTTTGTTAATTCTGATCCTCAAATCATGGGTTATTTTTGCTTGTTTTCACTTGTTTGTTTTTCCCCCTGCATATTCATATACAGTATACACTATTATAACAAAAAATAAACAATAAACAAAAAACAGCTGCAGTGCAATGCTAACCCTAACCCCCTCAGTACATAAGTTACCTAATATAGAACAGTTAATTATTACTACAGTGAATAAAATGTTTAATTCTAATCATGCCATAAGCTCTGCTATAACTTGTGTCATAACTTCACCTCAGCCTACCATTACCTCATATTCTTCATAGTGTCTCATTACTTCCGAGCAGCAAGGAGTGATAGAAATATATATTCTCACTTGTTCATTTGACATCAGACTCTGTTTCACTGACCAGTTTCAACCAAATGCAAACACTAAGAAACAATTCTAAAGTAAACTACACATGGAAACTCAACAGTTAGCTACATGATAACAGGTGAAAATGATGGTCGTGTATGAGGGTACATAGAGTATGCATATTCAGTCGCATAATGATCATTTACTTGTTCACACGATGAAATGTATTAATATTTTGTTTGTTTTCACTTGTTTGTGAAAAAATGTTTTACACATTTTTTTCTCTTTTGTCATTCCAGATCCAAATCAAAATCAACAAGGTGAGTGAAGATACATAAGTTACCTCATATATAACATTTAATTATTACTACAATGAACAAAATGTTTAATTATATTAGACCCTCAAACCATGGGAAAATATTCCTGTCAGGCTACATAGAGTTTATGCATATTATATTCATCAGGTTATATATTGATTATTTGCTCATTCTGAAAAAGAATTGTATCCATCAGACCCTAATGTATTAACATTTTTGCTTCCTGTCTAATTTATCTTAAGTGCCTCCAAAGTGAGTCTGAGTTATAAACAAAGTCAGATTTAGAAACTGATGATGTGATTTGTTTCTTTCTTTGTGGCTTTCCAGGTTGTTTGTCAAGTTAGACTGTATCTTAGACTTGTTGTCATTCAGGGAAACCTCTACCTCATACACAAAGAGTGTGGAGAAATTATAGCATAAGAGTCAGAATTAAAAAAGAGCAGCAGTCCAGACTGTTTTTAGGGTTTAGATTAGTCACATTTTGCAGAGTTAGTGTGGTATGGAAGTAAAAAAAAAAAAATCTAAATTCACAGTTTATTTCTGTGAGAAAGTTGTAGAGACTTGTTGAGGTCAGACTCGTCTTTCAGTGTTCAGGCTGAGACTTTTTTTTATTATTAAGTCAATGATTAGTTTATATACTGACTCAAATTTACTCTGTAGAGAAACTAAGCTAGGTGAGCTACTGGTACAATGTTATTCCATCATACTCCTGTTAATGTTGGACTGTTTTGCCAAAAAACAGGAAATATTTGAACTCACAACTACTGAGCACCCACAGCTGGACAATGTCTGACTTCATCTGAGTATTTGCACAAAAGTGTAGTAGATGTAAATGAGGAGAAAGACAGATAAATAGCAGCACCATGTTTGTAACAAGAAGAAGCAGGATTTATGTAGCCGACACATATCACCTTTAATATTGTAGGAACTAGTATTGTGATATTGTGTTTGTCCTAATTTTTTTTTTTTTGTGGAATACAGGAGATTCAAACCCCTCACCTCCACACACCACAACAGCTTCCCCTTCACCTTCAGTTTCCACTGTGTCTGTCACCTTCTCACCTTCAAACACGGCAGCAAAATCTACTTCACCCTCACTACCCAGTGTATCTGTCACCCCCTCACCTCCACACACCATGGCAGCAGCTCCTGCCATGTCTTCAGACACTCCACCTGCTGCCGCCAGACCTCCACCCATCTCATCAACCCCCCCCTCAGTCTCCCCAAATCAGACAAACAATTCAACTACCATGTCTGGTAATGTATTCAGCCTTAGTTTACAGTTTTATGAGTCATGTTAGTTAAATGGTAGTTAAGCATCATATCAGGTAAGACTGTTGGCAGTGAAGTATTTCTACCTGAAGGTGACCTCCAGCATGCTCTCCATCCTGCAGCCACTCTTACCACACCCCCACCCACAACCAGCATCCAAACAGACTCTGACAACAAGACCTCACCTGCAGTCACCCAGCTCAACACCACAGTGACTCCTACCACACAAGGTTGGAATTTTCTTATTTATTATACAGGACTGTGATAAGATTGTCTTATTCATATGAGTATAGACAATTGAAAAATGACACTAGCTCTGCAGAGTTAAGTCATGGAGTGCAGGTACTTGCTGTATATTCAAGGTGCTTTGGAAGAGGATTTCAAATTACTCATGTTCCATAATCATATATTAATGTTTTGTTTTACTCTTTTCTGATTTCCTTTAAATGCATCTTCCAGCTCCACCTCCACAGTGTGAGTATGATTTTAAAAGATAATCCATTGTACAGTTTGTTTTCAAACACTTGTTGTAATTATACTGCCATTCAGTGTCTGTTTCTCTTTTCCTTTACAATGAATGTAATCAAAGTATATTTTCACAGTGAGTGTAGAGAATGTTTTTTATGGATCCTGTTCAGCATCAACATGAACAAACTGTCTGAGGTTATAAAATGTCACCAGGTGGTTCATCTTACCTAGAGATTTTTTTTCTGCTGGTTTTGTTTGCAGGTTCTTACACTGTAACACCCATCAAGTTTGGCTTCCAGATTGACATTACAAGCTCTACCACTTTTGACTACACCATAAACATTAATGAAAAAGGCCAAAGAAAATCCATGGTTCAGCACTCCAGTCAAAGCTCATCACATGAAATCAAACACCTGAAGCCCTGTACTGAATATGAGCACTCTGTGACATTTCTTGATAGTGCTGGCAGAGAAAACATCCACTGTAACAGCACTGAAAAGGATAATAAAACAACAACAACAATTGAAATGAGTGAGTAAAATGAATTCACATTGTTGGAATGCATCTTGCTTTTTCCATCTAAGAAATGAGACTGTGTGTAAAAGTGAAGACATTTGTGCATCACTTGTGTATTTCAGGTAAAGACGACATTAAAGATGCCACCAGCTGCATCCCTGGATATGTTTGTTACCAAACTGATTGGGACATCACCTCTTTACAATCAACACCAAATAAGATTCAAGATGAGCGATGTGGCAATAAAACACTCTGTGTCAAACTTGGTTACAATGACATTTGCTCAGATTTTACTACAACCATCACATCATCAACCTGTAGGAACTTTTCCTTTAACTCCACCAAAAGCATCTCTATTGGTATGTATGAAAAGAAAGGTCTGCCTTTATTTTTAAATTTATGTGCTTTAGACCAGTTTTATATTTTATGTCTGTTCTTTTGTTCATTTTTCTACAGATTTCTTGAATCCAAGTGAAATAAATCAGCCTGCTCCCACTGAACTTCCTGCAAAAATAAACCCAGAATTACCTCCAAACTGTAAAAACCTCTCCATTGATTACAGCTGTCGGGGTAAGTGGAAAGACTTGAAGTAGACACACTTTGTCTGACAGCTACATTATGAAAGGATTTACATGGAAATAGGTAGAGATTTGAGTTGACTGTGAAGGGAAGGTGTTGTTGTAATTTTTTTTTCTGTCTTTCTGAATGAGTCCAAAATTGAATCTGACCAAAAATCCAAAAGAAAACGTCTCTTAGGCACTGAGGTGTAAATACCACTTGTTGAAGAAATGCTGTCATCCTTCTGTCTCCTCAGAACATGGCAGAGTCAATGAGTCTAAGAAACTGTCTGAGCTGGAACCTTTCACAAACTACAGCTGTATTGGTCAGATCAAGGACAACGATGGCAACGTAAAAAACACAACTCCTGTTCACGTCAACATTGAATGTGGTATGTTGATGTTCACTTCACCTCAATGCAATGAAAGATTTTATCCTCGGATACTGTGGAGTGAATTACTGTATAGTACCAGTACTCAGGTGTGTTAAACATGTCTGATGTGTTTCAACAGATTTTGATTTCAAAACAGAGAAAAGCTCAACCAATACATCCATTAAGTTGAGTTGGACCACAACCAGTAAGAACTGTCAACATGTCCCTCAAAACATTTCATACAACTGCAGTTGTAGACCTCCTTCCTCTGATCACAAACACAAGAGTAAGTAAAATTATTTAGATAAACTCCCTAAATGTTTCATTCTTTTACACCAGTTCAAAGCTGGTGATCTACCAGTGACACATGGATATGTAATGGCTAACAGTTTGTGAAACTTTGTTAAAGTTGCAGCTAACAAACGTGGAACGTGTACTGTTACTGGACTACAACCATACACTGATTACACCTGTGAAGTCCAACCCATCTACAACAACAAGATAGTTGCCAAGTCAAATTCAGTTACAGAGAAAACTGAGAGTGGAAGTAAGTAACCAACAGACTCTGTAATCTGAATCTATATAACAAAAAAACAGAGTTAAAAGTGTTTCATTAAAACACAGAGACCATGTGATATATATATATACATGTGTACAATGACTCTAAATGGTCTTGCACAAGAAATGTGGTCACTAAATGAACATTTGAGTTTGGAGATTCAACACAAAATTTACTGTAATTAATTACTTTGTTACCATTTAAACTAATTATAGTAATTATAATTATAAAAACATTATTTTCTATTCTCTATTGTTTCAAATACATATAAGTTATATAAAGGATATAACTTGTGAGATTTTTTATCCTGTTTGTCTAAATGACACTGAATAATGATAATCAGAGCACATCATTCACTGATGGTAATACCAATATACTTAATGTTAAAGGAAATTGTATCCATCACACACTCCAAACCATTACAATAATGATTAGTCACAATCGTTAGTGAAGTAGGGGCCATGTTCACAACATGTAACAGGAATACACAGAAATGATAGACAACATCAGTGTTATTCTCTGTGACTCTGTATAAATCTACCAGCTTCAGTCAGTCCTGATCTGTTTATTTATCACTGTAGAATACAGAGGCTGGAGTTTGGAGCCAGAGTAATTACTGACATTATTAGTGAAAAATCTCAGTTTGTACCTTGATAATAAAAAAAAAAAAACATCTAAGTTGATTAATCAAATCAACAATCACATTAAAGGATGAATTTGTAAAAAGTGAAACAAAAATAATTACACATCATCAAACTTGCCAATGACAATAATGTTGTTAATAACTGTTAAAACTGCTAAAGAAAATTAAAATATCATTTTAACTGTGAGTATACATACAGTGTTGTATCTGGAGTTAAATATGTTTTTCTTTATTTTCTTACAGTACCAGATCCTGTTACTAACCTGAAGGTGACAGTTCCAGAGCATAATGTGATTCATGTAAAATGTGATCATTCTAAAAGCCCTAATGGACCTGAAAATAAATGCAGAGTGCGACTTCTTACTGGTGGAGTCATTGTGAATAAGACTGACACACCAAATTCTGACCTTGAATTCAGAGATCTGAGCTACTCTACGACCTACACAGTGAAGGTTTGTGTAATCCTACTTTTTAGTTTCACAAGAATATTCCAGATTCATTCCTTTTGTTTCTTCAAATGCTGTAATAACTGATAAAGGGGCTCTGTGTCTTTCCAGGTGACTGCTTTTAATGGACGCTTTGAGAGCGAGCCCAAGACAAACACAGTTCACACTCAGTGTAGGTGTTGTTTTAATAAATGCTACAAATCATTTCACGTTGTTCAGTTAAATCATTTGACACATTTTGTTCTGACATACTGTTCATGCATCCATTTCTATACACTGTGTCTTTAACATAAATGCCACACCCTTGATATTATTTTTCATCATTTTACATCATTTTACAGATAATGACAAAGCTGTGATTGGGGTTCTCATCTTCCTCATCATATCTGTTGTGGTAGCTGTGGTCGTCTACAAGCTCTACATTAAGAAGCGCAGAGAGTCCAGAAAGTAAACATCATTTTTGTTTCTAACCTGCATAACTTTGACTGTCACATTGTGACAATTTTTTTTTCATTAATTACTTAACTGATAATGTATGTTGTGCCTAATGTTGGGTAACATTACTTTTGAAAGTAACTTGGTATGTTACAAAATTACTGATATAAAAATTACTGAATTACTGATAATAAAAAGTAACTTGAAAATCCTTTTCAGTGCCTAACTAAAAGTTAGCTGTTGCTGTTTCAGAGCTGTATAACCAGCATTGTTCTCCTTTTCAATGGGCCTCACTACCAGTGTTGTGAAGCTGTGCTTAGCTCGCAGTAATTTTATTTGCAGCTGACAGACACACAATTTGCATTTCACTGTGATATTCTTTTCCTTTCCACACACAAATTAAAAAAAAAAAGGTGAATATTTTTACAATGTAAACTTTCTGCCGTCTTGCTAGCTGAGCTACACATGGGCAGCGACACACTGTGGGATGGGATACCTTCCACTAGTACGCTGCTTCCACTAGTATGCTAAGTGGTAGGAAAGAAACAAACTGCACATACATTTTCATTTTGGTTTTGTTGTAACAGTAATGGATTGATTATTTGAAAATGTAACTGATGATTACTTGAATTTGACTCATTTTAACAAAAAAGCAATCATGGTACTCAACCGCTTTAATTCGTAGCATGTTACCCCAACACTGGTCACACATGAGTTTTAATTTATACCAGACAGGTACTGTTGCTGATGAACTCCACTATCTAAGCAATGAAATGTGTTCATTATTCTATTAGTTACATTTTATATTTTATATAAATATAATTCTTTAAAGCCACTTTTCACTATTTTCTCCACAGTGGTGTGAATGAAGGTGTGATGCTTGAATCAACAGCAAGTGAGTAGACTTTAGGTTTCCTGTCTCTCCTACAGTTGTCTTTGACTAGGTAACAAACAACAGTTACATTTAGCAGCTACATGATTACTGATGTTTTAGTTGTTATTAGATCATTTGTCATTGATAAGGAACAATATATTGGGATATTACAAAATTTCCAAGACCTGTAACAAGATTTGGAAAAGGGGAAAAAGAGAAATTGATTGACAAACACTAATTTGCAGCACTTCCTGTTTGTTTGTTGTCATAGTTTATATGAATGTACCACCTCGTGAATGGCATCATAAAGAAAGTCACTGATGAGGAAGAGTCTGATGGAGCTGCAAACCAAAACATTTACTCTTTACTCTGCTTAGTTATTAGAATGTCCAGTGTGTAATATATCTTTATGCAGTTTTAGAATTTATTTAAAACCTTGAATTAACCGCTTGTTATTAGCTAAAATCTCTAATACTGTGTTTGATTTAACCGATTAAACTCTATTTGTATTTTTTCACTTTGTTGCATGTAAGGGTTTTAACATACTTTTTATTGCTTAAACTGCAACATATATATTTTATCACTTTAGATCGCAACAGTCTTTTTCTTATGTATGTTTTCAACCACTTTGAGAGCCTGGTAAATAAAGTTACACCAACTAAATCCAAACAAATGCCTTTCTGATCATTTCACTAATGTCTTTTAGCTGGCAAACCATCAACTACTCACAAGTGAAAAGTGTCACTTTGGCAAAAAACAAAAGAAAAAACTGTACAACAGATTTATAAACATTAGTGGTGCTATACAAATATTTTTTGGATGTGAAACAATATTTTACACTGTCTTGGGATTCACTCACAAACTCACTCACAAACGCCACCTAAAGAAAAAGAAAGTAATAGCAGCAACAGTTACAACCCACTGATAATATGTGTATATGTGTATGTGTATATATGATATTGAAGGTGATGTTTTTTCTTAACACAGTGTTGACTTTGTTCTCTAGAAAACAGTTATCCCAAATAACAAAACACACCCACAAAAAGCAGCAACTCATCAGCTGTAACCTTCACTGTCTGAAGGTGGCACAAGTGTCCAAACTGGAGGCACTATGACTTTCCTTGCCTGCAGATGGCGCACATCAACATGTCAACTGCTGAGTTAAGTTAGAGTTTAGATCCTCTGAATTAAGAACACACTCAGTTTATCCTTTGTTATTACTAATATCCTGTAATTCATTGGCTGCCAAATGTTTAATGGTGCATTCAAGTGATCCTCATCCATTTGTAAAGTCAATACAGTACAGTGGTAAATACAGTGTATCATGTGAATTGGACTATAACTAACTATAAAAAGCCACTGCAAGATTTAAAGAATGAAAGCCAGACATTAAGTCCAGTGTTCTTAGCCTCGTATACCAAATACTGCTGCTTACAACATAATCCAAATATGACAGTATACACAGTACATATTAAGAGACTGACTAATAGAAAAAACAAGAGAAATAAATGATGAGAAAACATATGCGAGGTTTAGATAACACAAGATTTCCTGTTTGCAGTGACATGAAGCTTCCTGTCAGCAAGTTCAAGGTAGATTTTGGATGTGATATCACTCTTGCTCACTTATCTTAAAACCAGATTTGAGGTATAAGTCAAGACACTGTGCCACCAAAATTAGACAACATTTCTTTCTTAGTGTTCAATATAAAATAAAACATACAACTTATTTTTGGAGAATGGAGGCTGGGTACACCCTAAATAGGCTGCCCATCTATCACAGGGCTGACATGTAGAGACAAATCACCATTCACACTCACATTCACACCTACAGGCAATTTAGAGTCACTAAGTAACCTAACCTACATGTCTTTGGACCGAGGGAGTACCCGGAGAGAACCCATAGAGGCCTGTGCCTGTAAATGCAGGAAACTCAAGAGAAATAAACAATGAAAAAACAAATGTGAGGTTTAGATACCACAAAATTTCCTGCAGCATGATGGAAATGAAGCTTCCTGTCACCAAAGCAAGTTTAAAGTATAATCTGGCTGTGATATCACTACTGCACACTTAGCTTGAAGTCAAGACACTGTGCTGACAAAACTAGACAACATTTCTCTCGTAGCATTCGATGCAAATCCCAGCCGCTTCATGAATATACTGGACACAACACTGTATGGTGTGTGGCTGAAAACACCCTAACTCCTGGATATGGCGGGCTCTAGCAGGCCTCAAGGTCCTACCATGGGATTCGAGATCATCAGTTTAGTGGAAGCTATAAAGTAACCATCTTCAGTACTTCTTCACGCATCCTGTTCTCCTTCCCTATATGTATCAGTTTTTCGGATTGTATCGAATGGTTTGGTAAGCACGTGACTGTCTATATGAGGAGAGGAGACGACTTTTTTGTGCTTCTGACAATCTATATTTTTAAATACTGAAAATGTAATAACATTATTTTAGATCGGTATAGTTTTTAGTTCAATATTTCTTTTCTTGAGATCTAACAGTTAGAATTACTTTTATCTGAGCAAACCACTTCTCCACAATAAAGTTTGTAAAACAAGGAGTAAGACACCATTTTCACAATTTAAAAAAAAAAAAAAAAACCTTTCCCAAAACTTTAAACTGGCAAATTGAGATCCATTTTGTAAATTAGAAATAATATATTTGGGATTTTTAAATACACTGTAATAATTGTGTGTGTGTGTGTTTTTTTTTTGTTTTTTGTTTTTTTGCCAACACAAGATGTTTAATATAATAGCTCCAGTCTGCATTCAAAAATATTTTAGTCATCACTAACATCAGTCAATGACTTGCTCTAAACTATTTTTGTGTAAATCTTATTTAAAACACAAGTAAAAATCATCTTTTGTGTCAGAACCAAGCTTTATGCTGACAATAAAATCAGAAGGTAGTTAGTTAGAACTATGATACAGTGCATTAAAAAGTGAAATAATCGGTCTGTAAACATCCATCCATCATCGATGCCGCATCCCAGCTGTCATTGGGCGAGAGGTAGGGTACACCCTGTACAGATTGCTGTCTGTAAACAATTGTTGGGAAAATTACTTGTGTCACACACAAAACAGATGCCCTGACTGACTTGCCAAAACTATAGTTTACTAACATGAAATCTGTGGAGTGATTAAAAAAATTCCCTTTCTATGAAGTCATGCTAAGTGTTTGTGAACTTAAAAGAATAAAACACAAACATTTGATTTGATGTATTTTCTCATTCAGTCGGATAATTTGTTAATATGTAGGGTTATGCTTGTACTGTGGCAGGGACAGCGTTATAAAGTTTGTCTGTTCCATGTGTGCTAAAGTTAACGTTCATATTTTCCCTTGATTCAAATTTAGAAAAGATGAAAAACAGACCACAGATAGGGTGCTTATGTTAACGTACAGAGTTGGTAACAAGGGTTTTTAAAGGTGACATGGAATGTGACAAATATCTATATTTCTTTTAGAAAAGTCCTATACTCTTCCATTTAGTACAAAAAAACTAAACAAAAGACAAATGTGTTGTGAGAACAGACAAGAGACTCGAGAAAAGACTTTATGTTATTAGCAGTAGTGTAAAAAGGAGCCTATTGATGTAAAATTGTTGAAATTGTTGCTCTTCACGAAGGTTCAAACCAGAGGTGAAGTTTAGGATGTGGTGAAAGGTCCCTGAAGCTGCGACCACTGATAAGATGCACAACATATGCATTTTCAAATTCTGGCATTGGTTCTCACAGTCAGTAGAAACAGGAAATGATTTATGTGTGAACAACTTCTTATGGTTCAAACTATGATGTTCTTTAAACCAAATGATTTGACATTATTATTATGATTATTATCTATTACAAAATACTTAAGTTCAGATTGCTATTACAGCTGGGCAATGGAGTACAGGTAGGTAATAAAATATCTGCATGTTTTCACTGTCATCACATTATCTACATCATATAATCACACAATAAAGTTTTTTGCACTGTTTTCTAATCTTCTGAAATTGTATTGCATTTTATAGCTAAACCACTTCAACAGTGTAAGTACAGTTTATATATATATATATGTATATTTATATATATACCACTCACACATTTATTTTTATTGGTTTATAATACTAATGCAACTCTTTATTCTGTTTTAATGTTTAAGATCTGTGTCATGTCTGAGGGTATAACATCAGTCAAACACTTGTAATGATTACTGTAGTTTCTAGTAGGTTTATTAATTAAATATAGTGAATATAGAGAAAGTCTGGATGTAGTCCTGTTTTTTTCATTCTTTTTAGCTTTGTTTGCAAGAGTTCTTACACTGTAACATCCATCAGTTTAGCCTCAGATTTGACGTACAAGCTCTACCATAGCTGCTTCCTGCAAACATTAATGAAGAGGCCATTAAGGCCACTGGGAAAATCACATGGTTCCAGCGCCAGTCAAAGCTCATCGCATAGGATCAAACACACAGAGCCCTGTACTGAACACCTGGCCTCGCGGCATTTGCCAGCGATACTAGTGCTGGCAAACCCCTACCGTGGTGAACGCAAAACCAGGACAATTAGAGTAAGTGAGCTAGAAGTGCATCTTGCTTTCACGATCACTAGAATATATGAAAACAGGAGACATTGTGCCAACATATTTCAGGCAGTGACGTCGGGGTACCTGCTTCCATCTCCCCTCGGATATGTTTGTTAACCAAACTGATTGGGACTCACCTCTTTACAATCAACACCAAATCTAAGATTCAAGATGAAGCGATATGGCATTGTGAAGCCTCTATCGACCTAGTTCACGATGACATTTGCTCAAATTTTACTACAACCATCATCGAAACCTGAGACTCTTCCTTTAGCTTCACCAAAACTCTCTATTGAAACATAAGAAAAGTGCGCTGACTTTAAATGTACGCTAGATGATTTGTTTATATCTATTTCTTTCATTTCTATAGTTCTTGAATCCAAGTAAAATAAGTCAGACTGCTCCCACTGTTTAAAATAAACAAAAATTACCTCCAAATTCTTAAAGGCCCTCTCCATTGATTACCTGTTGGGGTAGAGTGGAAGGTTTTTTTGCAGTTTTAGAATTTACTTTAAAGCATTTAATCAACTTCATGCTATTAGCTAAATCTCCACTACTATATTTGGTTAACGGTGTTTATCTCCGCTGTTTCCATCTAAACTTTTATAATGCATGTAGCAATTCTCATTTGATCATTTTAAAGATGTTTCAATAAAAGATTACCTCCGTCTCACCTGCACATAAAGGTGTTGCTGATCATTTTACTAATGTCTTTTAGCTGGCTTGGGACTGACTCACAGACTCACTACCAACGCCACCTACAGAAAAGGAGAGTAATAGCAGCAACAGTGACCCACTGATGCTGTGCTGATGTTAAAGATGACATTTCTTCGTCTGTCAGTTTCTGAGGTAGTACATTGTTCAAGTGTTAAAATATAAAACACACCCATGAAAAAACAAGTCAACTATTTCATAACTTCCTGCTCTCTGGAAAGGTGGCACAGAGTGTCAAACTGCAGCCTATTGCACCATTTACTACGAGTACAGCGTACCATAATAGCTGCTGGGTTTCAGTTACTGCTTGGATCGAGTCGATTTCTGCAGTTAAATATACCAACATTTGTCCAAGTTCAGGGGAACCGTCCAGATGTACTTTTGATCAATCCTTTGATGTCCCTAATATCCCTTATAATCTATTCTCAAGTATTTAATGGTACTTCCGGAATCACCTCAGTTACCTGGAATCAAAATATCATACATTCTCATATATGATATCTCCATTCATGTGTGGTCATTTTTATTTGGTAAATACAATATATGGAAATGAATTAGACTACTGTTCTTCTACTAAAAGCCACTGCAGGATTTAAAGAATGTATGCAGACATAAAGTTCAGTGTTTGTTCTTAGCAGAAATGTTGCAGTTTGAGTAACATGACCCAAAGGCCTCAAAGTGTGAAAAGATCACCAAACCTCTAAATCTCTGCTGAAATATATCAAATTTTAAACAGGTTTAAAACCTTAATAGTCAATGTCCCAAAACTGTATACAAACACACTCTTAAGCACAACTGATGGGCGTATTCCACGAGAACCACATATTAACAGACTGTCAGAAAACACAAGAGAAATAAACAATGAGAAGATGTGCACAGATGTGCGGTTAAGATAACACAAGATTTCCTGCTCATAGTGGCATGATGGAAATGAAGCTTCCTGTCACCAGGGTATGTTCAATGTAGATTCTGGCTGTGATATCACTCCAGCTCATGTAACTTCAATCAGATGCGAGGTGTGAGATGTGAGCAAGAAGTTAAGACGCTGTGCCAATAAAATTAAACGTTTCTCTCTGAGCAATCAATATAAAATAAAACTACGCTTCTTTTTTGGGTGAATATCTGCACCCAAATTTGGACACCACACTGCCCTGTTGTGGCTGTACACACCTTAACTCCTGGATATGACTGATCTCTGTGGTCTCAAGATCCTTCTGCTCTGGGTCGGGATCATCAGTTTGGCCGACTGTAAGTAACCATCTTCAGTGTCTTCATTTTATCTTACGAGGAGAGTATGGAGACAAAAATTTTATCTACCAGCTGTGGCTTTTTTCTATGTTCTAATTTAAAATTAATATCTTTTTTACACTGTGAGGTTTTAATAAAAATTATAATATTATAAAATAGTTGTATTTTAAACTAAAAAAATACAACATAATTTAAAACTAATTTTATACACACACACACACACACACACACATTTAATGATAATTCGGTGTTTTCATGGCAACGTGACAGGTTTGTGATATAATAGCTCCAGTCTGCATTAAAAACTTAATTTACTCAAAATCTGCAAAATGTGTATATATGTATATATTAACAAGGCAGGTTACAATTATGACTAGATAAAATACATATATCAAGGGGATGCTAAATGTAAAAATCAGGTATGTATGATTTGAGAAGCAGTTATTCATAAAGATAAGTAGAAAGTAGAGAAGTAAACAATTTCTTTGTAAAAGAAAAAAAACATTATTCATGTAAAATATTCTCTCATTCAGTTTGATCATTTGTTAATATGTAGAATTGTGCTCATATGCTACCTCTTAGCTCAGTAGGCAGTTTATGTAGAATTCTGACATGGCTGCGGGTAGTTAATAAAATACATACATTTGTTGCACTTGAAGTTGCAGTAGAAAATGACTAATGAACATGATATTATTTAGGTTGTATATATATGTATATGTTACAATTATTTATTCTATTTTTGTATTGAGTTCTTACATCCATAAATGTCATTGTATTTCCTAACTTCCCCACTTCACAGTGTGATCATATTAAATTTTTTGTTACATAATTTATTACATTCAGTACCTTTAAAAAAAAAAAAAAGAAGCATTTTCTCTAACTATGTAAAGGTTAAACTATGGGCAATAAAAGCTCCACATGGGTTTGTTTTTAGTTCGTCTAAATGAAATGACCTCTACACAAACAGGCAATCAAAAGCCTTTTCCTCAATTTCGATACTCTGGTTATTATTTTTCTATTTTTAAATTTTGCCAAATGGCCCAACAATCAATAAAGCCCTTAATTTAACTTAAGAAGAGATGAAAAACACAATGCTGATAGGTCACTACGTCATGTGACCTATCTTCACAGATCTAAGGTCACAGAACGCAGTAAAAGCAAGATATATAATAAGTATTAATGTGAAATGTACCAGATTAGTGCTGTAGCTGGGCAATGGATGCTGGTTCATTTCGAAATATCTAGTTTTACCATCTCATCACATTGTATATCATATAATCGCATTGGTATATGCACTTACTGTTTTCTAATTACCTGAAATTGCATTTCATTTTATAGCTTCCCCACCTCCACAGTGTAAGTATGTTTTTATTTTTTGATAGGTAGATTTCATTACAGCTCAGACATTTACTTCTGTTGATTTGTAGTAGTGATGGATTTCATGGGCAAAAGATTTTTTTTCTTTTTATGCAGTATCTTATTCGGTTAAATTAACAAGTGTGGATTTAAAATCAGTGTCTCAGACTCAATCTCTGGTAACAATTCGCTGACCTGAGACTGCAACTTGACATGTCTCATGTCAGTCGAACACTTGTACTGATTACTCTAGTTTCCAGTATCTAGGTTTATCCCTTACTTCACAATGTATTAATATAGTGAATATAGTGAGAAAGTCTGGATGTAGTCCTGTTTGTTTTTTTAAAATTCAATTTATTTTGTTTGCAGGTTCTTACTCTGTAACATCCATCAAGTTTGGCTTCCGGATTGACATTACAAGCTCTACCACTGGTGACTACACCATAAACGTTAATAAAGAGGCCGATGAACTGGAAAATCCATGGTTCCGGCCTCCAGTCAAGCTCATCCATAAGGTAAACACCGACCTATGCTGAATACTGGGCACTCTGTGACATTTCTTGATACACCAAGTGCAGAAAGCTCTACCCACTACATGAACATAAAACCCATGACAGCTGCAAGTAGGTGATAAAATTAATCAATATGTAGGTGCTTGCTTTCTTTTCGCCTGGAAATGGGCCAGTGTGAAATGGAGACATTTGTACGCTCTTATGTGCTGGAGGTAAAGGCGGCAATCGAATGCCACCGGCTGCATCCCTGGATATGTTGCTAAAACTGATTGGAACTCTGCCTCTTTACAATCAACACCAAACTCGTTCAAGATGAAGCGTGCTGGCAATAAACCTCTATGTCATTTGAATTTGACAGCATTTTGCTCAGATTTTACCACAACCATCATCAGAAACCTGTGGCAGGCTCTTCCTTTAAACTTCTAAAAGCATCTCTATTAGGTATGTATGAAAAGTGTCTGCCTTTATTTTTTTCAAAGTGCATGTATTTTCACTCCTGTTCCCCATGTCTATTATTTTTTCTGAATTTTCTGAATCAAGTAAGTGAATCAGACTGCCCACTGGAACTTCACTGCAAAACTAAACTTTAAATTACCTCAAACTGCAAAGCCTCCTCCATTGATTGGCTATTTGAGTAAAGTAGAAAGACTTGATATAGACACACTCCATCTATCAGCTACATTATCAGTGGTTATATACATACAGTCAAGTCAGTGGTCATCTGCAGTTTCCACCACTGGGCACTTAACCCAATGAAGATGTACAGTAGAAAGTACAGTAGAAGGTTTTTATATTTATATTTGATGGGACACAAATATATATTGTACATCAAACTGAAACAAGCTAAATGCTATCCTGTGGTGTTAGATGAGGTCATGATTTTGCTGTGAGAAGATTTTTTTTTCTCTCTGAAAGTGTTTAAACCTAATCTAGAACCCAAAAGATATTGATCATCAGCTCTGAGTCACAAATACTGGGTGGCAGAGAAATGCTCATGTGTATACTCCTCAGAGTGCTTGAGTCCATGAGGCTTTGTCAGGCTGGAACCTTTCACAGACCTGGCTGCTGCTGGGCGAGATCAGAACCATGATAGCACCATAAAAAAAACCACAGCTCCTGTTCAGTTTGACATGAACTGTGGTATGTTCGTGTTCCCTTCACCTCAATGCAATGAGAGTTTTTCCTCCTCAGACACTGTAAGGTAGATCCTGCCTTAGTATTAGTACTCGCTTCTGACAAGCAAGTCTGATGTGCTCAGCAGTCTACATAGTCTTTGGGGCAACAATACATCCATTGAGTTAAGCTGGACCTGGCCAGTCAAGAAATGTAAAGATAACTCCTGTCCGGCATCTGCTGAAGCTTATGGCAATCTCAATCAAAACACAAGGTAAGTGGGAGTGCCCAGGTCAAGCTCTAAAACTAAGTGTTTTTCATTACAGCAATTCACCTTTTGGAAATTCAATGGAATCATTTTCAGTCAGTTTACTGCGGTGATATTCTGACTGGTGATACCAGTAATGGGAAGATATTCACGATTCTTGTAATTGGTAACTTGACAAAGAAAAATCTGATTGTATGTTCCCACCTTTCTTTGTGTTGACTTGTGATTTGAGAAACAAAACAAGCTCACGATTTGTGAAACTGTTACAGGCACAGCTGAAAACAGCATCAGGAGGAACATATGCCACTGGGCTGAAACCCTTTTGCCAAAATTCACCTGTGAGTCCAGATTCATCTACAACAACGAGATACAATTTTGAATCAAATCCGTTGAACGAAGGCTGATTTGATAGGTAACCAAGACAACCACTTACTCTTATGTATGTGTGTGTGTGTGTGTGTGTATGTGTGTGTGTGTGTGTAACAGCGTGTGTGTGGCACAGCGTATGCCTTTTAATAACATGACCACCTGTTATTTTATATTATTGCTTTTGAGGTAAGACTCATCCGTTCCTCATGATTTCCTTTTTTAGTACTGAAGATATTACCGACCGGGCTGAACTCGTTCAAGAAGATAAAATCTCATTCAAGTAAGCTGTCCTCCACATTAACGGCTTTGGCGGACCTGGTCGATCTGCGCTGCTTCGGCAGGTAAAGGCAGTGCTGTCGGCGGGTTAAAGTCTGACTCCACAACCTATACAGTGCAGGTTTGTAGAATCCTACTTCTTTGTTTCACAAGAATATTACCTCTGTCTCCGTCATACTTCTGTGTGTGCCAGAATAACTGATAAAGGGATGTTCTGTTTTTCTAGGTGACTGCTTTTAATGGACACTTTGCGAGCAAACCCAGGACACAACATGTAACCACTCGCCGTAGGTGCTGTTCAAATAAATACCACAATTAAGTCACTTTGACACAGTTCCATTTCTATTCATTATATCTTAAACATAAATACCACCTCTCTGATGTTCTTCTTTTACAATCATCATTTTAAAAGACAGAGACAAAGGTTACATTCATCCTCCGGTCATCATCATCATCATCATCATCACTATCATCCTCATCACATCTGCATTCTTGGTCTACAAAATCTGCATTCTATGGCGCAGAAAGTCCAAAAAGTAAAGATAATATCTCACCCAATCTCCTGCATCAGTTTGACAGTCACATTGCCTCTGATTTGTTTTACTGTTGTTGTAATTAATTTTAATTTACAGAACAGGAACAGTTGTTGCAGTTGAGATTAATTACTTAATTAGATTGTTAGTTAAGTCAAGTTAAGCCATTATTTCCATCTTCAATAATATACATTGTGTAGCACACTGTATACTTATATGTATGTATCTTATATTCAGTGTAAATTTTATTCCTCTTTAAAGTCATTCTTCATTATTTATTTTCTCTGCAGTGATGTGAATGAAGATGTGATGTTTCAATCAACAGCAAGTGAGTAGACTTTAAGTTTCCTGTTTTTTATTCAGGCATGTGACAAACAGCATTCCCACTCAGCAGCTACACATTTTGAATCTGTTAGATGATTGTATCGCCTTATAATAATTGCTGGATCATTCATTGGGATTGCTGTATTAGTGTACAATATTATTTCCACATAACCAACAATGATCAGAACAACTTGTAGTTTTAAGGTAAGTTGGATCCCAACAATAAGCTTTTTTTTTTTTTTTTTTTGTTGTTGTAGTTTATGTTAATCTGCCTCAATCTGCTTGGCATCGTAAGAACATTAATGAGTGAACAGGAGAACGGCCTGACGGAGCTACATACGAAGTCATCCTTCAATCCTATTAAGTTGTTCTGCACTGTATATAAGCCTGTTTACACCAATACTGGCACACCTGACACACTTAAATGATGAAATTCAAGACTTTTTAAGACCTTTTTTAATACCACATCAAATGCAGTTTAACACTTACTTCCTGGAAATACCAAGCCAAAGTATAAAAGTATGATGAAAGACAATAGACAATATGGCTTAAAATAAATCATTACACCCCTTTTTTTTCAATAATTCTCAACAGAATATATAAGGTACAATACCTTAATTAATGCAATCTGGGCCTGGAGAAGCAGCATAAAATGGATTGACAGCCCTATGTCAAATTAGTTGAAGATCATATTGAAAGAGAAACATGCCCATTATGAGATAATAAGACCAGCTACTGTAGCTAGCATAGAATCCACTGTCACAACCGTCCCACATTTATAGTATAATGTTAAGTACAGTATCAAACATTTTCAACAGCCTGTGGTTAGATACTAAAACTGTAAATTGTAAATTGAGGACTTTTTAATACCTTCAAAGGCCTTCTTTGAGGAAACTGAATTCATTGCTTTTTCAGGCCTTTTGAAGAACTGCAGACACTCTGTGATACAATAAGAAAAACATGGTAAAATTAAATGTTAATAAAACTAAGTAATAATATTGTATAGAGTCTTAGATCCTGGCCATGTGTAAGTAACATTTTATAACAACCTCCTCTTCAACTATGTTCAAGTCAAAAGTGAATTTGGGGCTATGTCTGTAAAGCTATGAACAGTTTACCAAACAGTTTAATATTTGCAGAACATATGATAATATGTATTATATGTATATAAAATGATGCTTTAATACTTATATGTGTAGTATGGCTTTAACATTTTGTGTTCCATCATTTAATTCTGATACTTGTGCCATCTACAGGCCATTAATGTTACTAGTACAGGTTGCAGGTGTACTTTTCTGGTGGTGTGTTTTTTCAGTTGCTGTTTTTCTGTGAGTTTCTGAGGCATTTCCATTTTATACTTGCATGGCATTTTATTACCAAGCATACTAAAATTAATAAAAACTGTAAAACTGTATCTGACAGACCTCTGCTGGACACTGATTACTTGAAAATTAAATGCTATTTAGCTTATAACTGTAAAACATTACATTTAATCTTTTGGAAACAAAAAAATCTATTTTCTTCACCAAATCACCATTTACTCTTTACTCTGCTCTGTTTTTAAGATGTAAAATATGTGGTAAGCCTTTCTGGAGTTTTAGAATTTATTTTAAAACTTTTGCTTAATTTTGTGTTATTAACTAAAATCTCCAATACTATGTTTAACTGATTGAACTCTACAGTATTTGTCTCTTTGTCACATTTATGAGTTCTAATGTGAATATTGTAACATGCTAGAAACTGAACATCTTTTTCTCATTGATGTTTTTAACCACCTTGAGAGCCTCGTAAAGTAACACCACCACACATAAAGGTTATGCTGATCATTTTCCTAATGTCTTTTAGCTGCCAATTCTTCAACTACTTACAGGTAAAAACATTACATTGGTTAAGAAAAATACTGAACCGTCCAATAAATATTAGTGGTGCTATACAAATAATTTTTGGGATTTGAGGCAAGGTTTAAAACTGGCTTGGAACTGACTCACAGATAACAGTTATAACCCACCCACAATGATGTTGATGTTGTAAGTGACATTTTTTCTTACGTTTTTGGGGTATGTCAGTTTTTGTGGTATTACATTGTTCAACAGGTTACAAAATATTCATACTTCACACAAGTGCCAGATAAAGTAAAATTCCTTGTTTTGTTTTATTGTTTAGTTTCCAAAACCTGCCATAACACGTATCCAAAGTCATCAGAAAGACAGTGGACATCTATCACTCAGCGCAATGTTGACTCTGTTCTCCAGAAATTCAGTTGTCCCAATTGATTAAACTACTACATTTTGCAGGTTTAAAATATAAATGTAAAAACTCACCCACAACAACAAAAAAGAAAAAAAAAAGATGACAGTTCTGCAACTGTAATCTTAACTGTCTGAAGGTGGCACAAGTATCCAAACTGCAGTTGCATTTACTGTCCTTGCCTGCAGATGGCGTACATCACTATATCAACTGCTGAGTTAAGAGTTTAGATCCTCATAGGTCTGAATTTCTAAATTTAATGTGTCATGACCATCACAACTGCCCAAGTTCAGTGGCTCATCCAAATGTTGCAGCTGCTTTTTTTCATGAATGAAGAACACACTCAGACTGTCCTTTGTTGTTTCTAATATTCTGTAATCTATTGTCTGTCAAATGTTTAATAGTGTATTCAGATGATAAATTTGTAAAGTCAGAAAATATCATGTCACAATATCAAAAGTGTGAGGTATTTGTATTCAGGTAACCATCTTTCATTGGTGACTGAAAATTCACTGCAAGATTTGAAGAATGGAAGCGAGAACAAAAGGTCAAGGTCACCAAACCTCTAACTCTGCTGAAATATATCATAATTTGTGATTAAACACTGAGTTTGAACCAAACAGTCTACTCGTGTGTCTAAAAGCCTCATATACCAAACACTACTGCTTAAAACACAACCCAAATACGACAGCATATTAACAGTGCATATTAACAGATTGACTGACAGGAAACTTAAAAGAAATAACGAGAAAAAAAGATTTGAGTTTTAGATAACACCAAATTTCCTATTCACAGTGGTGTTACAAAAATGAAGCTTCCTGTCACTAGAATAAGTTAAAGGCAGATTCTGGGTGTGATATCACTCACACTCACTTAACTTGAAACCAGATGTGAGGTTTAAGGTGTGGCCAACAAGTCAAGACACTGTGCCGACAAAGTTGGAAAACATTTCTCTCTTCGCATTCAATTTAATGTAAATATCTGCCAATTTGGACTACACTATATGGTGCGTGGCTGTGCACATCCTAACTCCTGGATATGGCAGGTTTCTGTGGTCTCAAGATCCTGCTCCTCTGGGTAGGAATCATGACTTTGGCCGACTGTAGTAAGTAACCACCTTCAGTGTCTTCACCTTATCTTTATGGAGGGAGAGTGAAAACAAAAATGTGTTTTTATATCCAGCTGAAGTCCCTTATTTTTTTTATTTGTTTTATTTGAATAACATTTTTTCTGATTGTAGTAAATGGTTTGTAAGCAACTGATTATTTATGTGAGGAGAGGGGAAAGTGATTTCACGTATTTAACAATGTGTATTTTTTAATTTTGAAAATGTAATAACATTATTTTAGATTAGTATGTTTGTTCCGGCTTGTTCTGGTGCATCTTGCAAATGCTGGATCAGATTGGGATCTGGGGAGTTTGGAGGCCATGTCAACACCTCAGGCTCTTTGTCATGTTCCTTGAGACATTTCTCAGCAGGTTTTGTTTGCAGTGGGAGCACTGTGACATGTATGACGATGGTAACATGACCTACATTATTTGAGTTAGCACTAGTGCTAGCGAGCCATGCTACAGAACACACTAGACCTTTTTCACCACAGACACTGTGGCATGTGATAGCGGGAAATACACATGTGGAATTACTAACATGAATGATGGCCAAATCCTGTTTAGTTAATTCAAAATTCATGACACTGGCAGTGCTTTCTTGAACACTTGAATGGAACAGAGGAAAAGAACCATCATTAATGTCATTAGTTCCTCTTCCTGCGGTCACCATGTTAATTAATTTCCCCTTATGTAAAATAAAGTTATTCAATCAATCAAATCTACATTCTCTGCCTCCTACATTTGACTAGCTCTGTAAAATATTATGGGATTAGTCCATTTGACTGACTGACCGCAACATTAGTAGACAGATTGGCTGAATGTTGAAGTAGAAGAAAAACGTAATTCAGTATCTGAAACTCAGCAAAAAAAGAGTTAACTTGTCACACTTATAGTGGGAGTTGGACCAGAAAGTTTAGGTGTCTCAGATGTGTTAACCACAGCTAAATGCAGCTCTGCAACAGCACGAACTGGAAAGCTGATGTCTGAAAACTTTATTATTTTAATAATAATGACAATGTTACTAACGTGAATGAACATGAAGCAGTTGAAAATTTTCATAGATATATTTTCCTCAATGTGTTATGAAAATTTGCTGTCACATTAATTTTCTTTCAGCACATATCTGTACATCAAAACAGGAGCTGCTATTAAATTCCTGGTCTATATGACACAAAAATTTTCATGTTGTCTGCTATGGTGTTCTTTCACAACTAACTGTAACTTCTGGATATGACAGGTCTCCTGAGCCTCAAGACTTTGCTGATCTCAGCTGGGATCATCTGTAAGAAACTTTGTTCAAAATATTATTTTTAATTAATTCATTTGATATATTATCAGTTTACATTATTATTAAAATTGGAATCTAATTAAAAACAACTTTAGGTCAGATTACTACTACCACTGGGCAATTGATTACAGGTAGGTAATAAAATATCTGCATGTTTTCACCATCATTATTTATATCATATAATCACACATATCGCATATTAATGTTTTCTTGCATTGGTCTCTAATCTCCTGAAATTGTACTGCATTTTCTAGCTACCCCACCTCTGCAGTGTGAGTATGTTGTTTGTTGTTCTTGTTTTTGATAGATATATATAGGTTTATAATACTGATGCAGCTTCTCACAAGCTCAATCTCTGGTAACTACACTATAAAAATTAATGAAGGTTGACCTGAGATTGGAAACAAATCTATTATTTAGCTTTCCATGTCTCAGTGTATAACATCAGCAGTTTCCAGCAACTAGGCTTTTTTCTTACTTCACAATGAATTAATACATTGAGTATAGAGAACGTCTGTTTTTTTTTTTTTTTTTTTTTTTTTTTTTTTTTGATTCAGTTGATTTTGTGTACAGGTTCTTACACTGTAACACCCATCAAGTTTGGCTTCCAGATTGACATTACAAGTTATACCACTGGTGACTACACCATAAATATTAATGAAGAAGGCCGACCAGACACTGGAAGAAAATCCATGGTTCAGCACTCCAGTCAAAGCTCATCACATGAAATCAAACACCTGAAGCCCTTGTACTGAATATGAGCACTCTGCGATATTTCTTGATACTAGTGCTGGTGAAGAAAAACTCTGCCACTGCACTGAACATAAAACCACGACAACTGAAATGAGTGAGTAAAATTAATTAATATTGCTGGAATTCATCTTGCTTTCTTTTCATATAAGAAATGGGGCAGTGTGTGAAATGGAGAGACATTTGTGCATCACTTGTGTATTTCAGGTAAAGACGACATTAAAGATACCAGCTGCAGTATCTCTGATATGTTTGTTACCAAACTGATTGGGACTTTCTTACAATCAACACCAAATAAGATTCAAGATGAGCGATGTGGCAATAAAACACTCTGTGTCAAACCTGATTACAATGACATTTGCTCAGATTTTACGACAATTATCACATCATCAACCTGTAGGAGCTCTTCCTTTAGCTTCACCAAAAGCATCTCTATTGGTATGTATAAGAAGGGTCTGCTTTTAGTTTTTGAAATGTATGTGATTTAGACCAGTTTTCTGTTCTCCTTTCATTTTTCCACAGATTTCTTAAATCCAAGTGAAATAAATCAGACTGCTCCCACTAAACTTCCTGCAAAAATAAACACAGAATTACCTCCAAACTGTAAAAGCCTATCTATTGATTACACCTGTTGGGGTAAGTGGTTGGGGTAAGTGGCACAAAAAATCTGAAAGAATCAAAAATCTAGGATTTTTTTTTATTTCTTACTCTCAGTGTGTCCAAATATAAAACTAATCTAAAATTCAAAAGATACTGTTCACTAGCATGGAGGCACAAATACCAGCTGTTTAAGAAATGCTGTCATCCTTCTGCCTCCTCAGAACATGGCAGAGTCAGTGAGTCTAAGAAACTGTCTGAGCTGGAACCTTTCACAGACTACAATTGTATTGGTCAGATCAAGGACAACGATGGCACCATAAAAACACTCACTAATCCTGTTCAGTTCAACACTGATTGTGGTATGTTCATGTTCACCTCACATCGGTGCAGTGAAAGTTTTTATCCTCAAACAATGTGAAGTGAAATACTGTATATCAGTACTCAGTTCTGTTCCAACAGATCTTAAAATAATCAACACAAAGGACAGGACAACCAATACATCCACTGAGCTGAGTTGGACCACAACCACTCAAAACTGTAAAGATGTCCCTCGTGATCTCCAGAAGCTTTCATACATCTGCAGCTGTAGTGATCCCTCTGATCAGAAACACAACAGTAAGTAAAATTATTTGGATTAACTCTTAATTAACTTTTCACAGAAATTTACTTTTGATGGGAGTTCATGGACATCTGAATCATTAATGGAGCCACAGTGCTCCATACTAACACTTCAGCATGCTGAGTGTTAGTGGGTGTAAATAAGCTCAGATTATACTGTATATCAAATCACAATTTGGTGAAGAAGAAAATCACAAAATAACATGAAATATGAAACAGAAATAACACTGTGATTATTTTAAATCATCTTCAGTTTTTACACATTAATTTTCCCAGTCTGCTTTCCTGCCATCACATAATATATACGACAGTCTAAGCTGGTGACACATGGATGATATTAACTGATTCTGACTAAAACATCTGCTGTTGTACTTTCCATTAATTTTGCTTGTTGTTGTTATTTAACAAAACAAAGTTAACAGTTTGTGAAACTTTGTTACAGGCACAGCTGAAAAACAACCATCAGGAGGAACATGTAATGTTACTGGACTGAAACCATACACTGATTACACCTGTGAAGTCCAACCCATCTACAACAACAAGATAGTTGCCCAGCCAAATCCAGTGAAACAGAGAACTGAGATTGGAAGTAAGTAAACGACAAAATTATTACAACTGACTCTGGAATCTGAATGTAGCAGTAATAGACAGTAACTTTATGAAACATGTTGTACAAGGGTCAGTATTTTGGGAGAAAACTGGTATCATGTAATGTACTACAACTCTGTTAGGTCATGGACAAGACCCATGAATATGTTTGGAAGTTTTCCTATATGAATGATTTAAAGTTGTAGGATTTTTAGTTTAGTGCAATGAAATGTCATAATTATAAGTTAACTTATAAAAGTGTAGTTTATCCCAATTCCACTTTCTTTTTACACACACACACACACACACATATATATATGCATACATAAATGTGTTATGTATGTTTTTTCTCACAAAACCCTCTTCTATAACTACAAAATTGGACAAACTAAAATAGTGGAAACACCAAACACAGATCAAGTAACTAAGCTCCTCAAGTTCAAAACCATGTTTGTGTATTTTTTATGTGGTTCACCACTGATGTACATTAAAAACTAACACAGTAATAAACTAATAATGTTAATCAACTGCTGTTATAGGAAATGAGTCACTTTTACCAACATGAAAAGAGTGTCATTTCTTCACTTTCTTACAGTACCAGACGCTATTACTAATATATACACATGGTCACTTCTATACTATAATTGGATTAGAGTAAATTGCGACCATATCGGGAGCTTTAATGGACCTAAGAAGATATACATAGCACGACTTCATGATCGTAGTGGCACTCTGCTTGAGAGTGTTGGCGACACAGTGTGCACCTTTAACTTCAAAGATCAGAGTGACCCCATAAACTACACAGTGCAGGTTTGTGTAATCCTTCTTTTTAGTTTCACAAGATTATTACCACTATTTCCCTCATATTTCAGTGTGTGCCATAATAACTGATAAAGGGATTTACTGTTTTTCTAGGTGACTGCTTTTAATGGACACTTTGAGAGTGAGCCCAAAACAGAAATTGTAACCACTGGCTGTAGGTGCTGTTAAAATAAATACCACAAATCTCTCAAGTCAAGTAACTAACACATTTTACTTTGACAGACAGTAAACAGTTCCATCTCTATTCACTGTATCTTAAACATTAATGCCACCACTCTGATGTTCTTCTGTTTTAGCCATCATTTTAAAAGATAGAGACCCCCGAGGTCCTCTGGTCATCATCATCATCATCATACTCATCCTCATCACATCTGCATTCTTGGTCTACAAGATCTGTGTTCCATGGCACAGAAAGTCCAAAAGGTAAAGATAATATCTCACCCAATCTCCTGCATCAGTTTGACAGTCACATTGCCTCTGATTTGTTTTACTGTTGTTGTAATGGATTTTAATTTACAGAACAGGAACAGTTATTGCAGTTGAGATTAATTACTTAATTAGATTTTTAATTAGGTTACTATTTAGACACAACACACTTAATATACAATGTGTACTGTGTTATATTCAGTGTAAATTTCATTCTTATTTAAAGTCATTCTTCACTATGTATCTTCTCCACAGTGATGTGAATGAAGATCTGATGTTTCAATCAACAGCAAGTGAGTAGACAGTTTCCTGTTTTTTATTCAGGCATGTGACAAACAGCATTCCCATTCAGCAGCTACACATTTTGAATGATGTCTGTTAGATGATTGTATCACCTTACACTTACACTTAATTACTGTATAGTATATACTATATGTACTATAGTTTTTCTACATAACTACTGCAAATTATTACAACTTGTAGTTTTAAAGTAACTTGGACAGAATCTTTGTATTGTGTATGAAGTGCTCTATAGTTTGTTAAGTACCTGATAATGAGTTACATTATTTCCTGTGTTTTTGTGTTTGTTTGCTGTCATAGGTTATGTTACTGTGCCTCAATCTGCTCGTTGTCGCAAGAAGAACGCTATGGGAGAACGGCCTGATGGAGATACATACCAAGTCATCCTTTACTCCTATTAATTTGTACTGCACCGTATATAGGCCTGTTTACACTGGCGCTTAGTGTTTCTTGAATGATATTGGCTCACCTGACAGACTTAATGATTAAATCTAATAGGCCTTTTTATTAAAACATTGAATGCGACATTTATTTCATGGAAATACCAAGCCAAAGTTTTAAAGTATGAATACTAGTGAGATCATATGGCTTAGAATGAATTATTACATCACTTTTTTTTTTCAATGATTCTCAGTAGAATATATAATATACAATACTCAATTTAATTAAATTAATGCAACCTGGGCCTGGATGAGGAACATAAAATGGATCAACAGACCTATTTCAAATTAGTTCAAGCTCACCTTAAAATCAAAACATGCCCATTATGAGATAATGAGACTAGCTACTGTAGCTAGCATAGAATCCACTGTCACAACCGTCCCACATTTAGTTTATAATATAATGTTAAGTGTAGTATCATAAGTTTCTGACAGCTTGTAATCAGATAAACATTACTGCCTACAGCAGACAAGACAAGATAGTAAAGACTTTTGCACATTGAGAACTTTTTAATACATTCAAAGGCCTTCTTTGAGGAAACTGAATTCACTGGTTTTGAAAACCAGCAGACACTGAGACAAACATGGTGAAATTACAGATTAAACAATGTAGTAAGTAATAATATTATATAAAGTCTTAGATCCTGGCCATACTCATGTTACATTTTATAACAGCCTCCTCTTCAACTATGCTCAAGATAAAAGCTATGAACAGTTTACCAAACAGTTCCAATGTTAGACTGATAGAATATATGAGAAGATGTATTATATGTATATAAAATGACGCTTTAAGTATTCACCTGGCTTAAACATTTTGTGTTTTATTGTTTAATTCTGATACTTGTGCCACCTGCAGGCCATTAATGTTACAGGTACAGTTTGCAAATATATTTTTGTGGTGTTATGTCTTTTCTTTTTCAGTTGCAGTTTGTTGTTTGTTTCTGAGGTCTTTCCATTATTATACCTGCATGACAAATTATTACCAATTATGCCAAAGTTAATAAAAATTGTAACATCCTATCTGACAGGTCTCTGCTGGATATTAAATACATTACACTTCAACTTTTAAAAGAAATATCAATTCTTCACCAAATCACTATTTACTCTTTTCTCCGCTTGGTGATTCAGATGTTCAGTATGTAGTTTGTAGTTTCAGAATTAAAGAACACTCAAGAGAAATAAATGACGAAAAAAAAAAAGATGTGAGGTTAAGATACTACAAGATTTCCTGTTCATAACGTATGATGGACATGAAGCCAACTCACTTACTTTGAAACCAGATATGAGTTTTAAGGTGTGGCCAACCAAACTGGACTACACTGTATAGTGTGGGGGTGTGCATACCCTAACCCCTGGATATGGCAGGTCTCTGTGGTCTCAAGATCCTGCTGCTCCAGTTCGGGATCATCAATTTGGCCGACTGTAGTAAGTAACCATCTTCAGTGTCTTCACTTCATACCTGTAACAGTTTTAATAGCCAGCTGTGGGTGATTGCTTAGTATTTGTTCTATTTGAGTAACAGTTTTTCTGATTGTAGCAAGTGGTTTATAAGATACTTCCACTATCTTCAAAATAAACACCTTTCCTGCAACTTTAATTTGGCTATTTTACAGTGTTTAGGTTCCACATGGCCTCTTTACTACAGTATAAGGACTTTAAAGCTATTTGGTAATGTATTTTGACTTCAAGGTCATGTTTAGTTTTTTTCATTTAATCAATTTAATTATTATTTTGAATACTTCATGTAATTAAAAATAAAAAGTATCATTAAGTATGATTTGAGAAACAGTATTTTTTTCTAATTTTCTAACTTGGGTCACTGCTTCATGTGACCTACCTTGACAGATCTAAGGTCACAGAACACAATATATGCAAGTCATATTGCTGCAAGTTCACAGAGTCAAGATGATGCTAATAAAACTCTGATCACACTAGAGTATCATTCAGTGTAAATTCAAGAAAATGTTTTCTCCTCCATTTTTTAAACAACAGAAAGGTAAATCATTCCTAAGAAGCATTTCCAAAGTAATAGCAGGACCGAAATCTTTTCAGATCATGATACACTGTGGTAACATACTGAGTAGCTCATTTAAAATTTGTTGTAAAAAATGTTGTGCAGCTTATAGAGGTTGGTCTTGTTCTCTTACGCAATGTGTCAGATTGAACAGTCGTGAGACAGGTTTCGCCACTAACCACAGTTAAGATTTCCTGTACATCAAATAAACAAAGGTTCAGTCTTGTTTATAGTTGTTGTTCAGAACTGAAATGTCCTCTTGGATGAGGTAACAAACAACAGTTCACAAACAACATTCAAAAGCTACAAATGATTAATGATGTTTTAGCAATTATGATATTACAGTCTTTCAGGAGAGACTTTTGAGGGACCATGGCATGACAAGGGTCACATGACCTACATACAGTTTCACAGCAGATACTTTGGCATGTAATGGCAGGAAATACACACATGGAATTGCTAACATGAACGATGCTGAATCCTATTTAGTTTATTCCAAATTCTTAACACTGGTAGTGCTTTCTTCAACACTTGAACTGTTACAGAGCCATCATTAATGTCATCAGTTCCCCCTTTGCTGTACCTGCATGTTCTTTTCACTGTGGCTTCAAAGTAAATTAATTTCCCCCTAGGTAAAATAAAGTTAATCAATCAAATCTGCATTCTCTGCCTCCTGCGTTAAAGCAGCTCTGTGAAGCTAAATGTAGAAGTGAAGAAGAAAAATATAATCCTGTTTTGTAAAATCAACAAGAAAAGAGTTAACAGTGCACACTGATGGTGGGGGTTGGAACAGAGTGGTTAGGTGTCATGAGACATGTTAACCACAGCTAAATGCAGCTTGAACTGGAAAGCTGATATCTGAAATTTGTGTTATCTTAATGATAACAGCGACATTACTGACATGCAAGTGTATGTGAAGCAGCTACAAAAATTGCACAACAAAAATAAATATTCTAGGCCTGTATTTGGCAGCAGAGGTGAGGGTCTGGAGATGTACTAGGAAATTTAAATTTGGTTGTCACATTGATTTTCTTTCAGCTCATATCTGTAGATCAAAACGGAAGCGGCTGTTGATGTCCTGGTCTAAATGACACAGGTTGGACTAGAACAGCATTGCTGAAGCTGCTAGCACTGTAGTTCTGCTTCTGCATGATACAGGGTCTGGTCTCAGCTACTTCTCATAAATAACAAGGTGCATATCCTTGTGTGGTTGTCTCCATGGGTCTTTAAAGGTGATGTGAAATGTATCAATTGTTTTGTTTTTTTTTCTGGAAAACCTAAACTCTTACTAACAGTAAAAAATGTTATGGTCCTTGCTTCACTGCTCTTTGACAACTAACTGTAACTTCTGGATATGACAGGTCTCCTGAGCATTGACACTTTGCTGATCTCAGCTGTGATCATCTGTAAGAAGCTTTGTTCAAAATATTATCTTAAATTAATTCATTTGATATATCATCAATTTACAGTCATTTACAGTAATTACTATCTAATTAAAAACAACTTTAGGTCAGATTACTACTACAGCTGGGCAATGGAGTACAGGTAGGTAATAAAATATCTGCATGTTTTCACTGTCATCACATTATTTATATCATATAATGGCACATAAATGTTTCTTGCACTGTTTTCTAATCTCCTGAAAATGTATTGCATTTTTCAGCTTCCTCGCCTCCACAGTGTAAGTATGTTTTTTGTTGTTGTTATTTTATTTTATTTTTTTCATAGATATATTCTATTACCACTCACACATTTACTTTTATTTATTTATAGTACTGATGCAGCTTCTTACTCTGTTAAATTAACAAGTGTGGATTTAGGATCAGTGTCACAATCTCTGGTACAGTAACTATTCCATAAAAATGACTGGAGGTCGACCTGAGACTGGAAACAAATCTATCATTCAGCTTTACATGTCTCAGTGTATCAGTCAAACACTTGTACTGATTATTCTAGTTTCTAGTATCTAGGCTTATCTTTTATTTCACAGTCAATCAATATAGTGAGTATGGAGAAAATCTGGATCTACTCCTGTTTTAGCAGACAGTGGAGGAAGTACAACATCTATAGCACCAAACCACCCAAGGTTATAAAATGTCTTTACGTGACTGAAACAATTATATGTATTGTTGTTTTTTGTCTTTTGTTTTTTAATTCTGTTGGTTTTGTTTGCAGGTTCTTACACTGTAACATCCATCAAGTTTGGCTGCCAGATTGACATTACAAGTTATACCACTGGTGACTACACCATAAACATTAATAAATAGGCTGGACACTGGAAGAAAATCCATGGTTCAACACTCAGTCAAACTCCCATCATGGAATCAAACACCTGAAGCCCCACTTTGAATAGGCACTCTGTGACATTCCTTGATACGTGCTGGTGAGAGAAAACTCTGCCACTCACAGACACATAAAATACATTTCTTCAAATGGTGAATAAAATTAAATCAATATTGCTGGAATTGTCTTGCTTTCTTTTCCTTATAGAAATAGGTAAGTGTCTTGAAATGGAACATTTGCCATCCAACACATATTTCAATTAAAGAACTGACATTAAGATACCAGCTGCATCCCTGGATATGTTTGTTATAAGCTAATTGGGACATCACCTCTTTACAATGTACGAAATAAGATTCAAGATGGCGATGTAGCAATAAACCTCTACTGTAAACTTGGTTATAATGACATTTGCTCAGATTTTACTACAAACATCCATCAGAAACCTGTAGGAGCTCTTCCTTTGAAAACTACACAAAACATCTCTATTAGTACTATTGAAAAGTATCGCCGCCTTTGTTTGATGTATTACTTTCATCATATTTTATCTGTTATTTTTTCCCACAGATTTCTTGAATCCAAGTGAATACAGAATCAGACAACCCACTGAACTTCCTAAAAGCCCTTCAAAATTACCTCAAACTGTAAAGCCTCTCCATTTAGTTACAGCTGTTGGGGTAAGTGGAAAGACTTGATGTAGACACACTCTGTCTGTCAGCTACATTATCAGTGGATTTATATACATACAGTCAAGTCAGTGGTCATCTGCAGTTTCCACCACTGGGCACTTAACCCAATGAAGATGTACAGTAGAAAGTACAGTAGAAGGTTTTTATATTTATATTTGATGGGACACAAATACATATTGTACATCAAACTGCACGATAAGCCTAAAGAAATGTTGGAAAGTACCTTATGTAGCTGTCTCCCTCAGAACATAGAATCCGTGGAATACAAGAAACTGTGAGCTGGGTTTTGAACTACAGGCTGTACTGGTGGGTCAAGGACAACATTAGCGCATAAAACCTGGCTCCTGTTCAGTTTTAACATTAACAGTATAACTGATATTCCACTTCACCTCAAATACAATGAGGTTTTCCTCCTCAGACACTGTGGAGTGAATCACTGTATAGTATTAGTACTCACTTCTGTTAAACAAGTCTGATGTGTTCCAACAGATCTCACAATAATCAACACACAGAACAGCATCAATACATCCATTGAGTTAAGCTGGACCACAACCAGTCAGAAATGTAAAGATGTCCCTCGTCATCTTCAGAAGCTTTCATTCAACTGCATCTGTAGTGATCTCTCCAATCAAAGACACAAGAGTAAGTGAAATTATTTAGATCAACTCCTAAACCTAATTGTTTTCTTCCTTTTACAGCAATTCACTTTTGTTGGAAGTTGTTGGAAATCCTTTTACAAGTCAGTTTACCTAAATTAGTCAGCCAAAGCTGGTGATCTACCAGTGATACGCCGATGGAAGATATTCACTGATTCTTGTCAATGAATGGGTAACTTGACCAAAAAGAAAAAGAAAATCTGCAGTTGTATATTCCTGTATTTTTTCTCTGCGTTGACTTGTGATTTGAGAAACAAACAAGCTCACAGTTGCGAAACTTTCTTACAGAAGCCTGGCGAAAACAACCATCAGGAGGAACTGTCCTTGGACTGAAACCAACTACACTGATTACACCTATGAAGTCCATTGTCTACAACAACAGATATTGCCCAGGTCAAATCCAGTGAACAGAGAACTGAGATTGGAAACTAAGTAAATAACAAAATTATTACAACTGACTCTGGAATCTCAGATACCTTGGCCATGGTAGTAACTTTATGAAACATATTTGTACAAGGTCAGTATTTTGGGGAGAAAACTGGTATCATGTGACCCCTACAACTCTGTTGGGTCATGGACCGAGACCCATGAATATGTTTGGAGTTTTCCTAACGATGATTTTAAAGTTATGGGTTTTGGTTTAGTGCAATGGAATGTCATAATTATAAGTTAACATAAAAATTAGTTTATCCAATTCACTTTCTTTTACACACACATATATATATATACGCCGCATGATGTGGTATGTATCTTTCTCTAAAAGACCCTCTTCTATAACTACAAATTGGACATTCAAATAGTGGAAACACAAACACAGATCAAATGTATTCAGCTCCTGCAAGTTCAAACCCATATTTGCTGTTTTATATGGTTCTGCTATTGATGTACATTAAGAAAACTAACACAGTAATAAACTAATAATGTTAATCAACTGCTGTTATAGAAATGAGTCCACTTTACCCAAGATGAAAGTGTCTTTCTTCACTTTCTTACAGTACCAGGCGCTATTACTAATATACATGCATTCATCGGACTATGATTGGATTGAGTAAATTCGCGACCATGTCGGGGCTTTAATGGTCTGAGATATACATGTGCGACTTCATGATGCGGCCGTGGCACTCTAGCAGGAGTCATTGGCGACACAGTGCTGCACCTTCTTCAAGTCGGGTGACCCTCAACTACACAGTGCAGGACGCTGTAAATCCATTCTTTTAGTTTCCACAAGATTATACCACTATTTCCCTCATATTTCAGTGTGTGCCTATTAACTGATCGCAGTTCACCACTGTTTTCTGGGTGACTGCTGTGGTTACTTTGAGGTAGGCCAAAACTAGAGTTACAACTTTTCTGGCTGTGGGTGCTGTTAAAATAAATCTAAATCTCAAGTCAAATAACCTACTTGTTTTACTTTGGCCAGACGGTAAACAGTTCATCTATTCACTGTATCTCTGACATTAGTACACCCTCTGATGTTACTTCTGTTTCTTCTCATTTTTAAAAGATAAAGAGACCCCGGGTCTTTCAGTCATCCATGTATCATCATCATACCATCCTCATCACATCTGCATTTCTTGGTCTACAGATCCATTCCATGTACAGAAAGTCAAAGGTAAAGATAATATCTGACCTCATCAGTCCATTCCTCAGTTGTTTTTTACTGTTGTTGTAATGGTTTTAATTTGCAGAACAGGAACAGTTATTGCAGTTAAATTCATTTGTAGTAGATTTTTAATTGAAGTTACTATTTAGACTGTACATAATATACAATGCAACCTTAGCTATATTCAGTGTAATTCATTCTTATTTAAGTCATTTCTTCCTATGCTTATCTTCTCCACAGTGATGTATGAGAATTGATGTTTTCAATCAGCAGCAGGCATTAGACAGTTTCACTATTTTTTTATTCAGGCCATGACCATGTATTCATTCAGCAGCTACGGCTGAATGATGTCTGTTGAATGATTTGTATCACCCGCCTGTAGTACGCTTATAGTATACTATATATACTATATGTACTATCAGTTTCCTTCCTTGCTTCCCCATTTCTCTGCAGGTGCTTCTACCAACCCTTGGTTTTAAATGCTTGGACAAAGAATCTTTTGTATTGTATGTAGGTACTCTATAGTTTTATTAAGTCACCTGATATTGAGTTACATTTATTTCCTGGTTTTTTGTTTGTTCATTTGCTGTCATAGGACACTGATACTGTGCACTCAATCCTTCGTTATCATGAGAAAAGAGCACGCTGCCGAGCGGCCCCGGAACCAGCCACCAAGTCATGCACCACTCCTATTAATTTGTTCCACGCGCACATATATGATGTTCCACCAGCACTTAGAGTCGTTTAGAATAATGCTGGCTCACCTGACAGACCTTTTTTAATACACATAAAATGCAGTTAGCATATTTCATCATTTACATCACATTTGTTAACCTGCAACCTGAGCTAGGACTAGCAACATAAAATGAATCAACAGACCTGTACAAATTAGATTAATTTAGCCGATAGTAATTCCCATTCATAGAACAGTAAGGACTAGCTACTGCCAACTAAGCACAGGAATCCCTATCACAACCATTCCTTCCCGACGGCTTGTGTCAGACTTTTATATTGGACTTTTAATACTTTTTCAAGGCCTTCTTTGAAACTAGACTTCTAACACTTTTCAGATAACCCCAGAAAACATATAGACACTTTCCAACAGTACAATAGGACAAATATGGTAAAATTAAGTATTAATAAATTTAAGTTAAAATAGCCACCGCTCTTAGATCTGCTTGTACTCATGTTGCAGCCTCTCTTCAACTATGCTCAAGTTTAAGCTAGCTACAGTTTACCAAACTGATTAAATATTAGATTAGTAGAATATATGAGAATATGTACAATATATGTGTACCACAATGATGTAAATATTCACTTGTATACGTATAAACTAACATTTGTATTTCTTCAGTTTCTGATACTCGTACCACCTGCAGGCCATTAATAATAGAAATTACTGTTTGCAGATGTGTTTTTCTAGTGTTTTTGTCTTTTCTTTCAACACTTATTTGCTTCGTGTTTCACGGTATTCCATATTGTACTTGCATTTACATATTGCTTACCAATCATGAGAAAAATAATAAAAATGCCAACACTGTGTACCTGACAGGTCTCTATTTGGATACCAATTACTCAAAAATGAAATATTATTTAGCTTTTGACTGCAAAACACATATAACCTGCACAGTAAGCCCAATAAACAATGATTATGAAAATATATTCAAAGAGCTCAAATAATACATAATCATCCCAGTTTTCCTCCATGTGCAGTTGAGAAATGCTGTCTCTTGCTCAGATCTTCTTCACCTCCACCTTCACTTTTATTCTGTACAGCCATTAGTATCCCATAATCCATTGTGCCGTCAGTAGTTTACGAGTGCATTTAGGCCACCCCCACCATTATATTAAGTCAGGAAATATCATGTTATTATATTTACAAGGTTTACAAGGTATGCATGTTCAGATGGCCCTCTATCACAGGTCAATACTACATATGACATGAGCTGACATAAACAAAAAGTCAGGATGTAACTAATGGAAGCCAGACAAAAACTACAATGTTCTACTATTAGTCTGGATTATGTTGCTCATCATGGTGTGTTACAGAAAACTTTAATTTATATGGCTATACTTACCATTAAGTTGGTATAATTAACCAGTTGTCCATTTAGGTGAAGCATTCCAACACTTAGTATAAACACAGGCGAAGTCAAAGTTGTCCCTTTTTACCGGTGACGGTTTGGTTGTCCTGAGCTGCAGCTCTGCAACTGGATGGTGTGTGCCGAGCTTGGCTTCTGGGAGTCTGCATAACCTTTACCATGTCTTTTTTTTTTACTTTTGTCCTGAACTGTATGTGAAAACCCAAAACCTGTTGTGACTTCATAGATTTCTGAATGATTAGGTGAGATGTGAAACCCACTAAAAACCTGGGAGGAGCTGGGAACTCACTTTAATGTCCAAATAAATTTGAAAGCTTTATTGCATTTAGTTAGTGTACAAGGCGTTGATGATGGTCTTTAATTTGACATGAAATGTTCAAAAAACAACCAAACTACCAGAACAATAAATATCAATTGCCAATGTTTTACTTTCTGAAAAACACCTGGACTCTTCAATACCAACTTCAGAGGGTGTACAGAAAAGTGAGGTGAGCCAAGGTAAAAAGCTGGGACATAGCGGAACACTGTCATACGCTGCACAAAGACATAGCCATAACTCTTAAAGTGACTTAGCACTGTGTATGTTAAACATCCCCTCTAATGAGGATTAAAAGAAAATTACCTCACAGCTGACTATGTTGCTTTGGTGTTGTGAAGGGGTGTCAATGTAAATCTATCTGGCAAGCCAATAGAGAAGCATCAGTTGCTTTAGTTAAATATGCTTTAATTTTTTTTTTTTTTTTTTTTTTGGAAAATTCAGAGGTTGTTTCCCCTATACCAGTGGAGAATTCAATTTTGAGATTTTTCTGTTAAATACAACCAGCTTCTTCTGGGAATTCGGTATAGCAACTAAAACATATAGAAAGTGCTTTAAAGCAATTGCTCCCCTGTAATTTCAACAAAATACTGAAAGGTTTTGGTGCTATACAGATGTGCTTGTTTAGAGAGAGTAGAGGTAAAGGGTAAACAGCACTTTGGGTGAAGATGAAGAAACTTAGGATAATTAATGAAAATGTTTTACTGCAGTGGGAGAGAAAAGCGATTTAAAGGAACAAAATTAAGGACAAGGTGTATAATTGCAAACAAAAATTGCAAACACTGTATTTGCACATCTCAGAAAAATAACTAGTAGCAACATACTATCAAAATATTCTGTTAACCATAACAAAATAACTTACATTTTCTTGCACCTAAAAGCTTTGATTTTGTATTTAACACATTAATATTAAATGTTAATTAAAAAAAGAAAACAAAAACATGAAGGACATGTGCATACATGTATGATAGTTCTGAATAGTTAACAGGTTATTTGATGATGTTAAAAGAAAATTCATAAGACACTGAAATAAAGCGTTACCAATTACTGTTTACGTACTATACCTTCAATGTGGTATCATTATCATTGTGTAAACCAGTGGTGGTCAGTGCTGGTCATTTGAGACCCACTGGTGTAAACCTTTAAAGAAAATAAAAAATTATATCCCCGTTGCCTCCCTCCAAATTTAAAAGGGTCACTAAAACCCTACAGTATTAGAACTATAGGAACTTCTCACTATGTACAGTAAAACAAAATTAGTCCCATTGGTGCTTGTTTCTTTGTTTAGTTTTTTTTTCAGTACTTCTTTGATATACTTTTTATAAAAGATACCATAACATATATATATATAAACTGCTCTCTCCGTGTGTGACTTTACTTTTTGGTTTCAACTTAGCACAGAAGTTATGTAGGCACGCTCTGATTTACTCATGACATAGACGCTACACAAGGCACGGATCTGCTATCTCATTACCATATTTGTTACTTAACAAGACACATGCACTGCAAACTTACACAGCAACATTAACAGTCACATAATTATGTCTACAAATGGATCCACTGGACCATGATGGAGAACTGTGTGTTTTTGATTTTTGATTTTTTCATGTCTTCATTGTGATTTTACCATCCTTAAAAACCTCACACTGTGTAATAACAGTATATTTTGCTTAAGCTGAACCAAGGAGGAAATATTCTCCAGTGGTGTCAGTGACTAAGGTAAACAGCTGATGTAAAACTGTAAAACTCTCTTACCACTCCCTCTACGCTGTCAAAAAAGAGACATTTTGAATTTTTCAAAGACAATATATAGGTGTCAAAATGACTTACATTCAAAGTGTTGTGGAGACATTTGCCCATGTTCTCCCCCCAGCACGTCTCTAGTCTACCCTCTAAATGATCCTTCCTTTCCTAATACATTCATTAGACATGATCACCCTGCCAGCCTTCCGTTACCAGGATAAAAAGTGCAACACAACAACACTTCAACCATCAATAACACTCTGGTACATCTCTCAATTTTGCTGCCATTGAGTGAAAATTATTTCACTCCAATTTTATCACTGTCCTAAAAGTTTTTGTGGTCTTTTTTCTGCCATTTGCTGACCATAGGTCGCATGAGACACCTCAAAAGCCTACAAGGTCATTTTTAATATTTGCATTGATGAATTGTTTCGAAGATATAGGTGGCAACACCGAACATTACAATCATTCCATTACAAATTTAGCTAATTTTACCATTTTCCAGTATATCTGCTTTTAACAGCGTCTGCTAGTAGCAACTGCTGAAGCTTGGCTTTAATTCACTACATGAAAATACAGAGGACAAGCGTTTTAAAGCCATAGCAACAAACACATCAGTGAGTTACAACACACAGATTTTCAGTGCTGTAACATGTAACAAGTCTAAGGAATGGGAGGTCCATCTGACAACAAATGATAATCTCTATAATCTTTATCCTAGGGCAAAAAGGTTTGGGTGTCAGTCATGTTATAGACTGTACCATCGCCTTGGAAATAAAATCTGTTGCACGTACTACTTATCACAAGGAGTTAAACTCTGGAGTAAGTTATTGTATAAAAGCTGATAGATGTGTTCAAGTCCAGCATGAAAAGCAAGGGGGGAGGTTGGAGGAGTTCTGCAAGCTATAGTGTGTATAACTCTGGACTTAGCTGCCCTGTGTGAGGTTCTGCATGTGTTTGGCAATGTCGTACACATAGGTGATGTCCGGCCTCTTCTCCGGGTCGGGGTTGATGCACATATCTACCAAGTTCCTCAGCTGGTGAGAGGGATAGGAGGGGTATTGGTTGGAAGGTAGAGAGAGAGATAATACAGTCAATGACACTATCGTGAGACGGATTTTTGAAAGACCAGCTCCAGAAATGAACAAACTCCTGCAAACACGTAGCTCCTTGACTTTTACTGCCCTCTAGATGAGCTCTTTCCATAGCGGCAGTAATCAAGCAACAGGTAAGCAAGGTGAGACAAAGACACGAAGCAGGGTTAATGTGCTAATCACTCATTGGTCTGCTGAATCCACTTTTACCCAAGCTCAAACATGCACATCCACCCGCAAGCGCACACACACACTGCTGCCACTCCATTGCCATCCGGAGACAGCACTTACACTTGAAGCCGAGCGAAGCGGCTGATTGGAGCAGATAGATAGACAGGCTCGCAGGCGGAACAGCCACCACCATCATTAAAAAAAAATGAGAATAAAAGATGGAGAGGAAAGAAAAAAAAACATAACATCTACGCAAGGTCGCTATGGTAACCGTCTACCGACGGCCGCTGTTGCATGGCACCAGCTTGGACGGGTTCTTGTCAGCCGCGGTGTGTATAAATGTGAGTTTGTGTGTGTGTGTGTGCCTGAGTGAGAAAGTGAGAAAAAGATGCAAATTCAGACAGTCTGAGAATTAGTCCCATAGAATGGAGATGGTGGGGGGGTGGAGGGGAAGAGATGCAGATATGTAAAATATTCATGCACTTCTTTGCATGGCGAGTGGGGTGGGGGGAGTGTCAGGTGGGGGGTGGGGGAGTGGGAGCTAGTGAAGGGAGGCGTGGGGGGGAGCATAGATGGAGATGGTTAAATGACACAACAAAGATGAGCAGCTGACAGTTTTCTGCCGATCCTTCAGGAGCATTGTTTACATCCAGACAGGCGCTGCAGGCACCCCCCTCATCTCCATCTCTCCATCGCCCTGTCTCTTGCTCTATCATTCCCTCTCTCTTTCGCTTTGTCTCCCTTTCTCCTGGATGGGGGTGACATGTGGGGCAATGCAGAAGCTCAGCGTGGTGTGTGTGTGTGTGTGTGTGAGAGAGAGAGAAGAGAGAGATCTTGTAACAAATATACACTTGCAGAATTGCTCTTGCATATACAAACGCACGCGCACACACACACACACACACACACACACACACTACAGGGCTTGAAACTTTCTGGTGTATCAGCTAATAATCGTGCAGTATATTAGCCTAATCTGCAGAGTTAGATATTTGCGACAGAGACATGAATAAGGATATGACCCTTGGTGCCACTGCTTGATGCCGCCAGCAGGCCAGATCACCACTGATAGTACGTGGAGACAGAGGTAGAAGGATACAGCTGATTCAGGCACAATTTCTTGCTTTGAGGACCCTTCCAGTATATTTCCAGAGTATCTCACTGATTTCTAGACAGCCATTTTTTTTCGACATATTTTAGCTGCGCAAAAACCCACTATATAGAAGAATTGCTTAAACAACAAAAATACACATACTTGATGTACTGCTGTAACGATTACACAGTTCAAACCAAAGTGTTAATGAATCTATAATGCATTTTCTACTCAGAAAACAGTTATTTTTTTATTGCTGACTGGGGAAGGAAAAATGTCTTCAACAAAAGCAGCATAGTTTTGAAGATAGTTAACAAGTAGATATAAATCGACATTTAAAGCTGAAAAAGTGGTTGATTAGATTAATTAATTCTGTGATACTTTGATTCTAGTGATTGATTAACAATCCTTGATTGATTAGCAAATAATAGTTCCAAACTCGGTGTGAGGTTGTGCTGGTTTTCTCTGTTTCTAGGTTTTATATCTTGGGAAACTGAATACTGGCTTTTGGCCTGTTGGCTAGAAAAAGATATAAGGAGGTCAGGGGTTTGGCGTTTTCTCTATAATCGTTTTTTTAACTTAACAAGCTAATCAATTCAACTAATCAAAATAGCAGTCAGAACAATGAATAATGAAAGTATTTGTTAGTTGCATCCCCTAATACTTTATAAGTAACACTTTAGTAGCTTCTGGCGTATCAACTAATGCAGCAAGTCCACTGACTGCCGGCGCAATCCGGCTTATACTAACAGTGTTAGACAAATCAGCTACCTGGTTTGTATTGTGTGTGGCACTGGGTCAGTGTCTGAGTTTTTTGCATGTGTGCACACTTGATTTACTATGTTAAGAAAAAAATGTTAAAATACCACTGAGGCGCATTTTCAACTTCAAAATCATGCGCATTCATACCGTCACGGCAATCAAGCAATAAAACGATCTGCTAACATAGCCCGACTACATTACATTTTGTACATGGATAAAGTCTCATAAATTGTAGATGATTTAACATTAAGTTAGAGCAACCTCCAGCCCATTAGTTTTACCCCACTCTGTGGTATGGCAGATGCTTTTGAATGCGTTGGTTTTCAGCGTTCAAATCACTTAACCAGTCTTTTGATCACGAGTAATATCTTAGCTCAGACGGTTGGGTGGATTACACTTACGCCATAAAAAATAACTTTAATAAGTCACTACAAAACAAAATCAGCAGACTGGCACAGAAAAGAGAACCATTTTTCTGTATAACAGTAGATCACTAAAATCTTCATCTTCTGATTTACCGCTGAAGAGTTTCAGGAGTAGGAGACTATAACAGGTAACACAAAACTGCTGAACAGGTCCAAATCTGCACAGCACCACTTTAGCGGTAAAACGCTGAGACGAGCCTCACCTCCTCTGAGTAGTGATCTGAGGGGAGAGAGGGCGTCACTGGCTATCTTCTGCAAAGTGCAAGGTTCATGTTATCCCATGGAAGGCAGGCTCTTAGAACTGCCATCTGAAATATAAAGATATGAGGAAAAGGGAAGAGTAGAGAAAGGGGAGAGACAGAGGGACAGGGGTATAGGAGGGCAAAGTAAAACATAGGCACAATCAGATTCTCCAACAGATTGCTACTAAAATACCTGAGTACAGTAAAGTGAAATTTCTGCTGATTTACACTATCCCGAGCCCGCCAGTTAAAACATGGACTGAATGTGAGAGACAAAGTAAAGCAAGACAACAAGTCAATATGTATGAAGTTTTTGTATATCAAATCCAATTTTACACATTTATGCTTACGATATTTTGCAAACAATTAGAATGAACAGTGGTCTAAAATTCAGAAGTGAGCGAAAACAAGCCACTTGTATGTGTTATCCTCTAGTTTGCGGACGCCACTGCACTGCTTTGAGAAACAAGAGATGAAATGAGAGAAACAAAAGATCTGAGTAAGGAAAGGAGAGAGTTGCGAAGTTCCGGTGATTACAAGTTTACTGGAGCAGTGAGAAAACAGTATCCTCCTCGAAACCGACATGAGACAGTCACGGCAGAGGGAGACGGATGGATGATAAATTGAGAGTGGAAGACCAGATGACACCTTGGTGGTGGAATGAGTGAAGATCCCTCCTGCCCTTCTGAGGCGAGAAGACATACTGTACCATTTCTGCAAACAGCAGGCGTTGACTACAATGTTCTATTTTTTCGGCGGGCCGATAGCAGCGATAAGCGAACATGGTTGGAACATGTAAAGGTATTTGTGATGAAACTGTTCAGACTACTGGATACATGTATAGCCTGTATGAACACTGCTGCCTTTGAATCCATATTATTTATTTCATTTCTATTGGTAGTTTTCTGGGGCAGGGTTATTTCTGGGCACGCCGAAAGTTAACCAACACCTCAGTGATTTCAGGAAAACTGGATCAGGCCGTTGTGAACGATCAGTCGAACTCAAATTGCTCAGTTTCATTTTTTCCCTCACAGGCCATTTGCGGTGACTACTTTCCGCCTATGGTTTTGTTTCAATTCTCTAAAAATTCGGCAGATAACGATCTTGATGAGTGTTTTAAACTTTGGAAGTGTTGTTAATGCTTAGTGCAGAATGGTATGTAGACAGGACAGAATATGACATTGCTATAAAAGGACAAGTCAAAACCTTGTCACAAGTTTATCTGGTGGGCAGATAAATATATTTTTTTATATTATTGCTTAACTTTTTCGTCCTACTAACAATGGAAATTATTACAGTGTGTGTTTGACAGCCTGCTAATTATTCATTGTAAGTAGGCAGGAACAATGTCTCACATATAGATCCAAATGAATGGATTTCCATACGGTATGCAGCGGAGTTAGTGCAGTGTACTTACCTTCACAATATCATCGCAGCATCATGAGAGCAACAGTAAATAGAACATAAGGGGAAAAAGGTGCAGAATATAAGCTGCTCTTAATTTTAAGCACGAGCAGGCGAAAGTAACAAGGCAACACAGGTGGTTTCTAGCATTTCCTTTTTACAAATGTTTGGCCATCATTGAGTTGCAAGAACTAAAACTCGCCGGGTGTTGAGGTCTGCAGATACTAAAAATGTTATTGGTCGTTGGCCTCATGGCTCCTGTAAAAGTCACAGAACCCTACTCCCCCAAAGAAAATGTCCTTGAGTGGGGTTTTTCTCAATATTTGTACAGTAGTAGTGTACTGCTAAAGTACTATTTCTAACCATAACCATTACTAGTTTTGTCTTTCCTGCAATGTATCGAACATTTACTTGACGGTCTGGGGAAAAGTTCTTTGCTCCCTAAATAAAGTTTGACAGAGTCCTGTCCACAGCTGGTGGGAAGTCAAGATGATGGCGGCAGAATCTGTTCTTGCAGTTATCTCTCTTCTGGACGCCATTCTGACCGGCTCTAACTCATCGCTCTCTTACATCAAACTACACAACATAGTAATACAGTATACTCGGCGTGGGCGTGACTAGAATCTTCCCCATGCCTCTCTCTCTCTCTCTCTCTACTCTCTCTCTCTCTCTCTCTCTCATCTCTCTCTCTCTCTCTACTCTCCTCTCTCTCTCTCTCTCCCTCTCTCTCTCTCTCTCTCTCACCCCGCCGCCCACTCCTTGGACTGCCCTCCCTGTGCTCCAACCATTACTGAGACTGGCACATGGGTGGTTGTGTTAGGAGTGTGTGAAATTCTTATTCTTGTGTGTCAGCATTAGATGCACTTCATTCGTAAAATAAAGCCTCCATATCTCTCTAACTAAGATTTTAGTTTGATTGTACAGTCATTAGGAGACAAATGTTCGGAGGCCATGGATAAATACGCGCTGCGGTACATTTCTTTTAAAACATACTCTAAAATGCTTGCTTATACTACACTATCTCAGAGGATGGTTGCCTGCATGTAATGGAAAATCATGAGCCCAAATTGATATATGTAAAGAGCACGTATGAAGACCCGCTTGGGTCTTTCGCCACTATCAGTACAGGTGTGGCATGATGTCAACTTTGCTCAGTGTAAACAAAGCTGGCTTCATAATCAAGTATACTTGTTTTACTTGATCACGCAGAATCCTAAGTTTTAAAAGAATCTTTGAGCAAAACTCAAATTATAGACCCTAAAACTAAAACAAACTTAATCTACAATCTGAAATTGCACAACCAACATGTTTCTGACCTTTAATAAACAGCGGACTTTCCCCAGTCTCTCAGGACTGACGCCTTCATTGATGAGAACCAACACTACAATGTCACGGTTGATTTGGGCTTATATGGCATGACGCGGAGGTGAGTTGTCCACTAATTGCAGAGTTGGACAATTCCCATTCTTCTGCCTGTACCGTGTGCTGGACAGAACGCACCAGACTCCGTAACAGCTTCCCACTTACGATAATGGATGAGCGTCTGCCAAATGAGTAAATGTAATGTAAGCTTCGTCATCTAAACCTCAGCTTCTTCGTCTCCAGCTAATTGAACCATTCACTGCGCCCTATCAATGTCGTAGTCAAATTCATAGTTTACACCGTTCCATTCAACACTAAGGTCAACGAACCACTTTAACAGACATTCACATTCCACAGCCACACACTTTGAAACAAAATGCAAAACCTAGAGAGTGGTACCAAAATTAGCCTCAAGCAGGATCAAATCCAGACAGACCTCGTTGGCTTTCTTTCAGAAGGTTTGGGGTGCTTGCGTTTTGCAAAAAGCTAGCTACTTGCTGTAAAAGTTACTTCAGTTTGGAAGGAAAAACCTCTAGTGCTTTAAAATAAATCCTACACCTTTTAGTGCTGTATAAGGGTAGTGTGTATGTTTGGATGGTTTTGTGTGAGGCTAGAATGGTACTCCCAAAAACAGGGCATTTCATAGTAGGTAAAGAGAAAAGAAAATCAATAACTGATGAATACCCAGGGGCAAGGGTTAAGCAAGACCCATATTTTCAGCACATCTCACTTTTGACGGATGAAAAATATCAACTATCCTGTTTTAACAGGGTTTTTCTTGCATCGTTGTTAGTGCCTGCTGCTCCTAGCCCCTGACAGCTGCCGGCCCCCTGCTCTCAGCACACTCACATACATATATACACACATACACAGACACAAGCATAAAGATGCATGCCCACACACACACACACACACGCACACACATTTACTCCTTTTTTCAGACTGTGTCGTCGCAGTGGGTTAGATGATTGACTCACTCTCTGACCTCTGAGTCCCTGGTGTGCGAATGTGAGACTGTGCGTGTGTCTGTGTGTGTATGGTTCATTGATATTCGAAGACGCCCACAGGCCATAGCCACCCTGCATCATCTGAGGTGCATTCTGGTGGCAGAACACCACATCCTCAGTTACACACACAAACATAAACACACACACCTCCTGTATTCCTCAGCTCATCTTCTTCAATGGTTGCCCCCCCTCAGCCCAGGCATGTAAAGCCAGCATCTCTGTCCGTGTAAAAGGTCTGGATGGGGCCTTCCAGTTTAATTAACACTGATCCAGCTCTCTCAGTCTCCAGTTTCTCTCCCTGTACACCAATTAAAAAGAGCTGTGAGAGGCTCCCGTCTTCTCCCTCCACCCCCCTCCCTTTATCCCTGGAGCCCTTACAGCCTGGGACCGAGGGGCTTCTCACAAGTTCTCACTTACTCATTTAAAACACACATAGAATTATAGACATATGCCACATCAAAATAAACACCTAAATGTTAACACACACATGAAAAATACATGTATATTTTCTCACTCGCTCTGTCCTTCTCTAATACACACACAAACACAGTCTCTCACACACACAGACACACATTACTGTAAAAGTGAGGAAAGCATGACTTTTTAATATTCTCACTGGTCCTTCATAAGGCTTTATGATGATATATTAATCAAGGCAATAAGTCACAGTGTAGGGACAGTCATTAAAAATATACCTACACCCAGTGGAGTCATCACTCCACTGCTTCAACACACTAAAAAAGGAAGAAGGAAGGAAGAAAAGACAAGAAGAAGAGAATAGATGTATGAGTTAAAAGAACCAGATTGTTCCAGGGAGTTGAACTTTTGAGGAAAACTGATTAAAAGTGTGTTCTTATGTCCCCATCTAAACTGAAGGCTTCAGAACTGTGAAACCTAAAGGAAAGATCTACATTTTGAGAAATATGAGTTAAATGATCTAAAGATAAATACCAGTCAGTTAAAGATTAAGCTACCACCAGTTTAACTTGACAAACATGACAAAATCTGCCTACCAGCCCCTCTAAAGTTCACTAATTACAACATCATACAGAAATGATAATTATTGGTTTTACAAGGAGTTATTAGTTTCATATTTAATGGACAGATGTAAGAGTGGTCATGCCCTTCTCATTCAACTCTTGGCAAGAAGGCAAATTTGTGCATTTCCAAATTATCAAGCTATACCTTTAAATAGTCTACCAACTCTTGAGACATGGTCATGAAATGAGCTCATAAAGGTACAACTGAGTTGAATGTTTTATTCGCAAATGTTATTGATGCTTTAAGCAGAAAATAAAAGTTTGTATAGGGCAGGGAAGACAATATGGTTAAACAAGACAAGTTAGGGACTGAGAAATGTATGTATGTAAATGGAAAAAGGCCTAAGATAGTGTACACAAGTGGGTTAAACAGTTTATTGGATATGTCTCAGCCAGACACTGACATTGGTATGAGGAATGTGTGTGTTAAGGTTTAAGAATACCCTCTGTTTGCAAAAAACCTCACTTCCAAAAACATATGGAGAGCTAGCCACAGGGGCAGCTCATCACATGCAAACGCCAGCTGCTGAGAACCCAGCATTTTCAGGCCTTATAAAACCAACAGCAAAACAAGAGGGGAGGGACAGGAATGAGGCAGGAAGCATGAGACATGGGCACAGTCAGAGGTATGGATGGCTGAGCTCCATACAGGAAGGAGACACATTCCTGTAAAGCTTTTCAAGATATTCCTCCTCCTCTGCTAACCTTTATACAACCACAACACATCTGTACAAGCGGGAGGCCGAGTATGTGTGTGCGTAAAAGGCATCTTTTTTAAACATTTTTTTAAACATAGAACACATTGAGGAAGTGCGTGAGAGTTACTAATGCAAATATGAAGTAGTTTTGACTGTGAGCAGAAGGAGAAACTGCCAGGAAACTGCAATGTTAATTGACTGGCATGTGACCAAACTCTTTCATTACTGTCCAGGTCACCATAGGAGACAACCCTGACGAGAGCAGCATCCCTGTTTACCACGGTGAGGGGATTTGGGTGAGGGGGCACAGGGCAGGGTCAGGTGATGTAATGAGGGTGGACATGAGGAGAAAGGGATCAAACAGAATGGGAGATGAAGATAGACGCAGATACAATGGCCAGGTATTGACAGTTGGACCCTTCGGACCCTAACCCAACCCCCTGGCACAAGAATGAAAAATGCAGGCTCTCTCAAATGGAGCCGTTTCACACATAAGGAACCAAACTCTCGCACATAATCACGGATGCGCACACACGCACACAAACCTCAACACACAAAACTTCAGCCCCTACTGTATGTCCAGAGTGAAATCAATGAGTACCGCAGGGATCAGGCGTGGATTTCTATGAGAATTTCTTATGCCTGAAGGTTAAGTGAGGAAAAGGGAGGCATACGGAGGGGAACATAGCAGAGGGGAGGAGAATAGAGCAAAGAGGAATAGAGGAGAGAGTTTGGGAAAGAAAGAGGTAAGTTTCCTGACACCGAATGCACCGTGGAACCCCCTTACCAAGAAGTTGGAAAGCAAGGGTCTGTTCTTCAAAGAGAATATGCATGACGTGGTGAGCACTCCTCTGGTAACAATGAGGCTGTAAAATCTTTATCTCCACAGGCTCCTTGCATGGCTCACCTTGACCTGATGGTTGGAGTTCTGTCTCTACTCTTGTACCTACAGTACTCTCTCTCTGAATGAACACCCCCCATCTTTCTCTTCGCTCCAGCAATCTATAACCCTGCTCTCGCTATTTGTTATTTTCCCCTTCCACTTCTCCCCCTCTGCTCCCTCTCTCCCATCCCATCTCTCTAACCTTCCATCTCCACTTTCTTAAGACTTGCACTGCCTATGCCCTTACCCTCCTCTAGCTTCCTATATTGTTCCTATATAGTTTCCTAAACTTTTTCACCTTATATCTTTATTCTCGGTCTTTTGACCTCCTCGGGGAGCGATAGGTCTCCCTCTATCTTTTCCATCTTGCTCTCAGGCTCTCTCCTTCCCTCTCCTCATCTCTGGTCTCCAGCTTGCTTTCTCAGTGTTTAGTCTAGACTGTGACCCCTAGCAGTTCTCCTAAGGGTGAAAGGTATAAAGGATCAATGCACTACACCCCAACTGAAACAGTGAAACAATCAATGTTCAGGCTACCCATGCAGTACTATGACAATTTCAAAATGAACAGCTTCCTCACCAAAAAGTTGAAAGAATTTGGAAAAAGTCTCTATGGACAGAATTTCTACAAAAACAAAGTCCAATGTTTGATGTTTAAAAATATTCAACTCTAAGGCATGTAGAAACTGAAATGTATCACTATTAGATTTTAACTAATCAAAATAATTAAAACCGACTCAGTAAAAAATAAACCCAACTCATACAAACAAAATTACCCACATCAAAATGACCTTAAACAAAACTGTTCAGTGCTTGTGTGGTTATGTAATCATGATACCTACAGAAACCATGCAACAGAAGCACTCTAATCCAGAGATCTGTTTTTTATTAACAGTAAAAGTAGCATCTTCCGTGTAAACACACACGTACACCACAGATAAAAAGTGCAAAAAAAACAGAATGTGACCTGCAGCACCCACTGCTCTCAGCCAACCACAGCCATGCATTACCGCAGTGCATTGTGGGGAACTAATTAGCATGAAGGACTGTGGTCTCTGAGCAACCATGACCTGCAAGCTGAGCTCAAACTTCTTCCTTGCGTTATCTCCACCTCTATGCCTGAGGCGCTGTAGAGAAGGTGCAGTCACTGGCGCGTTGAAATGCAGCCCAAGTGATCAGCAACTCAGGGGAGCTGGGAGAGGAGAGGGGAGGGGAGGAGAATGTGGGTGTCTCCTTGGCCAACAGCGTGTCTCTGAATTTGTGCCTGTCTGTTTGTATTCAGCGCACGTGAAGGCTGGCATGGTGAAAAATCAGATTGACTGCTATCATTCATGTCTATCACTGCTCTGCTTCTCACTCTCTCCTCTTTGTTCCCGCCGCTGTGTGCTCCTCCCGGGCTTGTCTCCGCTCAGTGTGGTCTACAGCTCAGTGGTGTTTTGCTCCTGACTAATCAAACTAGTCAGTGTCACTGGGCGGCCTTATCTAAAACACATGGGCATGTCAGTTCCCTTCACTCACCAGCTTTTCAACGTTTAGCAGGTTCCTTGGCTAAAGAACGTTAACTCAAGGAGTCTTAAGGTTTCAGCTCAGCCAAGAAACAGGGAAAGAAGTGAGGAGCATGGGAGTTAGACATAAAGAAATAAAACACACAGTTTAAATGTATTACTAATCTGTGATAAAAGAGTGTGCACTGTTTTAGTTTGCAAGTCTAGAGAAGCTCATTGTAAATACAGCATCACTGTGGAGAGGTAAATTTATTTGTATATATTTTCTACCAGTACTCTACTATATGTGGAACTGAGGAAGGTTTGTTTGTTTGTGTGTGTGTCTCAGCCAACGTGTTCTCACGTCACTCCTACAGTCGACTGCAGGGTGACAGTATGTGCACATATTCCCATAGTTTACCTCGTAGAGCAGGCATCCTAGCGACCAGATGTCAGATTTGAAGTTGTATCCGTTTTCATGTATCCTCTCTGGTGACATGTAGTAAGGAGTACCCACTGGAACACAGAGGGAGGGGGAAGGAGTGAGGGAGGAGGAGCAGGGGGAGAGAGAGAGAGAGAGAGAGAAAAGGACAGAAGGAGATAGACAAGAGGCAGAAAAGGAGAACAGGACAAAAAGAGAGAGTGAGTGTTAACATTTCACATTGCAAACCCATGCTTCCCCTTCAGTTCATCAACATCACTGACACAGCTCACACAGTACAGAGAAACAGGTGAGGAATAGAGGTGTAGTCTAAACCTGTGACATTCATAGGCTGCAGTAGTCACCATATTTTAGCAAGAGTACAAAAAAAAAGAAAACTGGAAGGAGAATTGAAAGTGAATTGCCTCTGTTAATTCTGAGTAAGATGATATTTAATAAGGTTAGATATCATCATGTACACCCATACAGTGCATGCAATTGCGTAAGTACAACAAAGCTGCATACATATGTACAGCAGACATACTCGCACACACAAAATATACATAAATCAGTTTTGATTACTGGGGCTCGGTAATGATCTGAAACAGTAGTCAGTGAATACGCCCAGAGAGCAGTGGTGGAGCCTGAAAAGTTGGCCAGTCTCTGGTTCTGGTTTTGAAACTCAAGAATCCCAAACTGCCATGGCGACTGGCAGAGCTCCAAGGAATCAGATCTTCACCCAAGTGGACACAAAGAGGAACCACAGCTCAACATCACATCTGTAACACACTGCAGGAAGCTTTGGAGATTTGCTGCTTTCTTAGCTGAATACGACTGGCTGCTTTTTTTCATTTACTTTCTGTTTATTATGATTTCCCATGTAAAAGTCTATCAAGCACATCCAGCAGAGGTTTTTTTTATATTAATCACATATGGTTAAAGGATGGAAACTTTACCAGCTCTTTAACCTGTGCTGAGCAGCTTTCAAGACTCTGCTCATTCCACTTTCTCTCAAGTAAATGTGTGAATGGTGGGCTTAGTGAAATACGAAGATGACAGCTACACAGACTCTGCTGAACTACAGCACAACCTCCATCAGTAACAATACTGCATGTGACTGTGTGTAGGCTGTGTGTAGCTTGTGCTTTAAATGTCAAAATAATTAACAATTCCACTGTTTATGACTTAAAACTCTCATTTTCTGCTTGTCTGAAATGCAGCATGCCCATTGTTCTCTCCAGCACTGCAGAATGGATGAGTTCTCAGGTCTCCTGTCCAATCAAATATTGCACCAGCTAATTTTGCTTCCTTCCTCTTTACTCGAGGGTGTACACAATCACGTGATAACCTCATGAAATAATTGGTGCATCTTAAAAGAACTAGACGTCACAGGATGAAGGGGAAAATTATGGGGACCTTTCATGGATCTGCTGTAACAAACAAAAATTACATTGAAAAAGCTGAATTCATTGCAATTTTATTTCTTTACATATATCAAATCTTTCTAAAAAAAGGATTTTTTAATAACCCAAACAGTCTTCCCCAGTGCAGGAATGAGGAAGAGTTTTTATAGGGCAACTGGTAGTACTGGTACTGTTGAGTTTACAATATGCACAAACAGTTGAAGTGAGCTGGGTAGGTGAGAACAGCTCTCAAGTGGAAAGAACTCAGGAGAAAACTCAGCTTGCAGGAAAATGGAAGGAAAAAGCCATAACTGCACACTCGCTCACAGTACTCACATGTATGCACGCGCACACACACAGACACAAACTCTCCAGAGCCATTCTGCACATTAGCAGGTTGCAGGAAACTCAACTAATGTAACTGCAATTAATAAAACTATTACAGAGGGGGCTATTAGATTTGAAGTCTATGGGAACTGAAATGAAAGCTAGCACTTTTAATTTTGGTGCACGTCTAATTGGGTTGAGAAAACACACTTTTATCTTAAATGTGCGGTTTTGAATAATGAAGTGTTACCTGTCATTCCAAAAATAATCAGCATCTGTATAGGCAGAAGCAAGAAAGAGCATGTAGAAGAATAAATGGGGGACTGGGGATTGCTGTTTTAATTGGTCATCAGGTTGGTACTGTGGTTTGTGTGTGTGTGTGTGTGCGCGTGTGTGCTGTGAGGTCTCATGGTGCGGTCTGAACAAGCTCCCCTAACATTCATTATTAGTTGATTAAAAAGAATCAGCCTCTCTTATGCTAATAGTTGCATAAAAAAAGGCAGCAGCGCTGGGCTCAGGCTCCTTCAGCATGCTAAATTAAGGGCACATTACTTATTCATGCAAATAAATTGAAAGTCATGTTGGGATTGATTTCCATTATTGTGAATGGCTATGACAACACTGTATTCTCTGTGTAACAGGGTAAGCGTTGTTGTATAGGAGGTGAGATGAACCCCACTCTTCTAAACCGCTGCTGAATGTAACATAAAATGAACCAAAACCTGTGTCCTTTTAAATACATTTATTGATTTGATTGCACAGACTCGCAGCAATTTCCTTTGAACCTTAAGCTTTAAATGGACCCCTTAAACACAGTGGTGTAAGCCTTCTCTAATCTGTGCTCTATTACCAGTTTTACATTTCTGTTTTAAACAGCGAATGAGATTCTGCTGGAATCCCAAATGATATGATTGAATTTCTCAGTCAGAGCCAGAACAGGAGTTTGAAAACCCCCGCTCTCTTGTGTTTTCACAAAGACGAAAAACATAAACTTCCAGGCAGGAGCACAGTCAGAATGGACTTCATCTCATAGTCAGGGGGCGTTTACTGTATTCCCTTACATTCCCATTATGTGTTTCTTGGTTTCAATATGTCCTGCTGAGCCCTCACCCCCTATTTGTTTCACAACTCGCTTGCTTGGCTTTATAAGATAACCACGTCTTTATATACACATTGAAACAGTCCTAATTATTTCCAACATCAGCCTCTCCAAAAATTTTTCTGTTTCCATCTTGTTCACTCTACCCTTCTATTTCCTTTTCCTCCCTTTCCCTTGGTACTTATCGTTAACACCTTTCTCATTACAAGTGTTAATTGCAGGTATATTATGGTACTTATTACTGCCAATTGGCTAGTCTCTCATTCCTCTAATGATTGCGTCAGCTTCCCTGTTACTATCGTTCTTTTGTTCTTTTTGTTCTTCTGCTCTTTAATCCAACCCTTGCCATAACCCTACATACCCATCCTCAGCACTGGAGAGCACAAAGTGTGTGAGTGGGTGTCTTTTGCATGCTAGTGTGTATTTTTGTCTTATGTCCCTGAGTGTGGATGTATATGTGTCATTGAGTGTGTGTGTCTCTTGGTGTGGATCTATGTTACAAATCTATGTGAATGATTATCTGCTTTTAGCGTGTGTGTGTGTGTGTGTGTGTGTGCATACGCATCCAAGCCCATATCCACGTGCATGCACGGCTTACCATACATCTGTATAGGAGACAAAGAGTCTGTGTGTCTCTCAGTGTGTGCAAGAGTGTGTCAGAGACAAAAAAAAAACTGTGAGTGTGTGTGAGTGTGTGTGTGTGTGTGTGTGTGTGTGTTTGTGTGTGACTGCAGGCTGCTGAGCAGCTGAGTTGAAAGCCTAGGAGCTGACAGGCTGTATGCCTGGACCTCCATCTCAGCTCCACCACCCTGCTCTACTGTTCAGCTGGGTGGCTGGGCTCATCACAGACCCATGCTGGCACGCGATTGGGCTTGCGAGCACATACGCGTGCACACCCTCACACACACACGCATACACACAGAGATCATCCTCACTTTCTTTTCCATCCTCTCTCTCCTTTCCTTTTTACTCCATTTTTTCTGTCACATTGTCATATTCTCTCTTCTGCTCCTCAAACTTTTCTTTCTCCGCTTTCTTTTTTCTCCTCTTTCTTTCCTGTGTCACTCTGTCATATTCTCTTCTCTCACACCCAGCACACTCTGCCTTTCTTTTTGTTTCTTTGTCACCCGTTCTTCTATTTCTTATACTCCTTTCTTTTTCTGACATATTGCTTTCTCCTCTCTCTCTTCACTCTCTCTCACTCTGTGCGCCGTCTTCCATTCTCCAACTCTAGTTTTCTCACACCTTCCCTCTCTCTCTCCCTCACCTTCGGTCTTTTCCTCTGACTAAAAGTCAAGGCACGAGAGGGAGGGACAGAGGGAAGGAGAAGTGAGGATAAGTACAACAGAGAAGCAGCAGCAGGAAAGAGGGAGAGGTGACAAAGACAGAAAGAGAGGAGATCTGCTGTTTGAAACAAACTGCAAGAAATGTCAAGGGGAAAGCCAGTGACAGGCTGGAAGAATGACGCACTCTGAATCGACAGGTCACATACAAAGTGCTGTGGTCACATAAGTACATAGAAAATGCATTTTTAAAAATAACTCGTGCATATTCCACATGCTTATTCGTGCTTATATCATGGTCAGTGTAACTGTTCTAAATCAAACAGAACTATGTAAAAAGAAAATACACATGACAAGAATTCACTCTGCACTGGACGAAATATTACGCTATGATCTGTGTAAATTAGCAAAGCAGTTTTGACTGCTTCAGATTAATGACTTGAGTATTCCAGCTGACCCCTCTGGTTGTGGAGCTGCCTATCCTCTGTCAGCCTAAAGAGGGTGCTGTGGACTCAACGTTTAATGAGCAATCACAGGCGCTCTCACCCTGCTCTGCTGGCACTGCATGCTGCTTAGCTGATGGGGCTTCTGTTGAGCTGATCATGTGATTCACACTTTCTCAAAGGCTGGGCTGCTGCTGTACAGGGGCTGAGAATAGCGTGCTGTTTGTGGAAATAACAGCTTGACATAGGGAAGCGAGACAGTGCGAATGACAGCATTTATATTTGTCTATGGTATTCACTTTTCTACATTTTCCAATCTATGAAGCAGTGATGTTGTTGAGGGGATGTTGGATAGCACCTTCATGTACCTGTGTAGGTCAAGTTGAAACTGTTTAGTACACTACTCGTGAATTTAAAATATTAATTTCAATACTATCAATTTTATTATTGTGCTGTTTTTACTGCGTTTCAGAGACAAAATTAATAACAAACAAGCATACAACAAGAATTCACAGTTAACTTGAAAGTTTTGATTTTTCATTATGTCCGTTGCACAATTCTGGACAATTTAAGTTGTCTTTGTTTACCATGGGCAGAATGTCTCACTAATTCTAAAAATTGACAGTTGTGCTCGTGTAGCAGTATTTTTCACTGACACTGCTAATAAGGACAGTCCTCAGGATATCCCGTCCTCATTCTCAAGACATGGTAATGGTTGAAGATTGTGCCTTGAACAATGTCTTAATTTAATGGATTGATTGTTTCTGGAAAGGCTTTTGTCTTGATTAATTTCTAACTTCCACTTCATAACAATATATCCATCATGTTCTGACTTTTTTTTTTACTTTGCAGCATATGCACTGTTATGCTAATCAACAGAAAAGTGCAAGATTGTAGAGTCTAACAACACGGCACAGTGGTAAAGGGGTAGGAGCAGGCTGTTAACAAATTGTTACGATTGTAATTGTTAATCTTGTGTTTTAAACACTACAACACCCTTGAAGTGAGGTAGACGTGTGCATGTGAGTGTGTATATTTGTGCTAAACCCAATGTCTCCTGTAAAGCGAGATAAACTACAGGTTTTCACAGACAAAAAAAAGCTTGAAATGTTAAAAATGTCTATGTCTATTCCTTTTGAAATCAAGAGCTACTGAAGTGTTATTTCACTTTGCTCTCAAAGTTACAGACTTGACTCCTAAAGATTTACAGTATAATTCCAATCATTAAACACCTGAAGCATTAAAGATTTTTTTTAACATGTGGTACCATTCAGTTTGTCAGTTCATACAGTCTCAGGTTTAGCACATCCTTTTTTTTGTTTCGTCGTAATTATTTTGGTAATTTTTGGGCTACAGTTCTCACTTCTTTGAACAAAAAAAAAAGAGTGTTATATGATTTTACTTCCTACAAGCGACAAACACACCCATCAATGCCAACAATAACCCTGATTGTAAAGTTGGCCAGCTTGTTTTATGGCGCACAGCCACAATCAGAGCTGTGTTTCGACCGCCTCTGCCCAGTCTTCATCTGTGTTAGGGTTAAAGGTCAAGGCAACAGGAAGTGGCTAAGTGGTCTATGAAGGGGCTGGGCAAAGCCGTAGCCAGGCAGCATGACTACATGACACATGGCTCTGTGCTCACCATGCCTAATGAAACACATCCAACATTGGGTGATTACTGGGGGCCACTCTATGAGTGTGTGTGTGTGTGTATAGACTTTTACCTAGCGAATGAGCGGCGGTTGTTTTGGAGCTGAAGAATCGTCCCAGTCCCAAGTCTCCTAGTTTCACTACTCCTGTGGCTGTAATGAATACATTGGCTGGCTTGATATCTGGGGGAAGAAAAGTGTGGGGAGGAGTCAGAAAAAGTGAATAGGAGAGGAGAAGGTATTTAAGAACTGGTTGAATTTAACTCAGATTCCCTGTTTAAATACGTAATATGAATGTTATATCAGTGACAGAGAATTTCAAATACCTGTAATAGGAGTGTATGATGATAAAGAACAGCACGTCCTCTTTGCCCAGAAAACGTGTCCGTATCACAGACATAATGTGCATTATTGAAAATATTCATTTCAGTTAAAGTGGGCATTAGCAAACCATTTCTGTTGCTTTTTCTGAAGTAACATTAATGTGACCCGCATCAGCCTTTGAAATTTACTGCTCCCGTATAATTGTAAGCGGCTTTTGAATAGGCGGTCTCTGTTAAGTGGTCGTTAAAACTCAGAGCTCAGGGTTCATTAGTGTCCCTGCGCCCTAATCAGAGTCAGTCCAGCGGAAGTACATCACCTGTAGCTGTGTGTGTGAGTGCAGCAGCCTATGTACATGAACCCAGGACTTGATTTGACTGGGCCCTATTGAAAGCATGTGGGGCCATAAACACTGTGTTCTCTGGTCTATGTGTTGTTTAACACCTACACTTAAGCCTTCTGTCATATGCAACAAGGTCATTCACACTGAAGAAAATCCATAGTGAAGCACTTAATGTTCTGTTTTTGCTCAGTGTCAGTATTGTATGTCTTGTTGCAAAATATATATTGCAACTTCTTAAGATTAATTTCCCATCTTTCAGACATTCATCAGTTTCAGTTCAATTTAGTATACTAATAAAAATTCATACACAGAGACTGAGACAGCTAATCCATCACACTAACCAACTTGCTCACTTCAGGTTTTGCCAAGGTTTTGCTACTGTTGTATAACAATGCATTCAAGAACACATCATTTCATCTGTGATATCCTGGGTCTCCTGGTGAGGGCCCAGCAGCCATTAAACAATGGGACCAGTCCCAGACGAGTGGACGGAAGATTTTAATCACCCTCGTGCTAAGAGAGGATCAACACACACCAATATTTTCAAACATGCATGATATTTTTTGTGGATCGGAAAGGACAGTGTTCTCACTGTCTGTGAATGTAATTCTGGCAAAACTCTAAACTTTGCTCATAGTCATTTAAAATCTCTGAAAATTTATTTTCTCCCCATAATGAAATGAACACAAACCAAAGACTGTTCAGTTGGTATGAGATACATTTTTTAAAAGAAAAAACTAAATATGTATATTAAGAAATACAACACATAATGTATTTTCAAGGGTTAATTTTCGAGTTGGAAATAGGTCATGTGCTTTGAGGCATTAACCACTTTATTGATCATATCTCTATGTGGTTTGCTCAAACTTCATTTTCCACTGGTTTTATGCAACCGCTTTTCTTGTAATTATGTCACAACATTCATAGGAGGTGAGATGTGAGCAGTTGCAACATTTGTATAAGTCTCTCCAACTAGTATGTGTCATCCATTAGTACTCAAACTTTTTCAAAACATATATGGTGGCTCAATTTTTAAACACAAACTAATGTGAATTCTTATATTCTCTTGTAATTTCATCTATGTATTAATATGTGTGTGGGTATATGTTAGCATACAGTGTGTGTGCATTAACATTACCTCTGTGCATGACTCTGCGGGAGTGCATATGTTCGAGCGCACTGCAGAGTTGGACAAAGTACTTCCACACTGTTCTCTCTGGGATAAGCCTCCTCTGCTTCTTAAAGTGCTGTAAAGAAAATGCAAGCACGCACCCATGCACACAAACACGCAGGAACACACACAGAAAAACAGAGTAACATTAGCATACCTGGAAGAAGGAACACATAAAATATTTTAATAGGAATGGGAAAAGGTCTTGTGTGGCACGGAATACAATTTTAAGATGGTAGCAAAGTGTTTATGTCTGCGTGTGTTTATACAGCATCCATCCCCGGCCTCAGTCCCCAGCTCTGTGACTCCACTCTTAATGCAACCCAGACCACTCTCCTCTTGGTCGGTCCCTTGCCTAACCAAGCTCCATCTCATTTTCTCTATGGCCTACAATGAAAAGCACATGCATTCTCAGGAACAGAGAGAAGAAATTTGTGGTACCTTCCAAAACTCTCCCATCTGGCACACAGCTCTTTTGTTAAGTACAGCTTTCAGTGGCACAGTGGTTCCAGTTGTTTTTCAGTTTATTTATTTATTTATTTTGGAGGGCTGAGTGAATCGTTCTGGATCATCAAGACTCTGGTCCCTCTCCAGAAAAGCCACAGTGATGACAGAGCTTCAACTTAAGACATAATGGCTTATTGATCCACAATGACTAAAATCAACAACTGATGATAGGAACTCCTCCTCAAACAGCAGTGTGCAAGACTAAGAAGATGTAGGAAATATGGTTACAGCAGGATTTTATGGGGTGTCCTCGAGGGTCCATTTGCAGGGAAAGAAAAGCCTGGACTTAAGCCAACTTGGATAAGAGCCCTACACATGGTAATAACAATTTAAGCAAGACTCTTACCTTGAAAAACTTTAATAAGAGCAACAGTACAGCTAGCAAATGGGGCATCAACAGGGAGGTAGCTATATGACTCAGACCCATGAAATCAACAAGCACTGCAATATTATTCAAGTAATGTATATGTGTGTATACATGTTGATATGCATGTATTTTCAATCTTTCAGATGTATTGTAACTCTCACAACAGCCTTAAACAAAGGCACCTGGTTTACAAATATCTTTTGGTTTATTAGACTGTATTGACAAAATGAGTTTAAATGTAGATGGGCGGCTTAAACAATACTTTGGCAAATACATTTCTCTACATTTCATTATGCTTACATTCTTACATTAAAACAAAACATGATACTCATCTCCCAGATGATTGTCATCACAAATGCTACAAATCCTCTGGCTTCTATCCGATCCTTTATATCTTCCAATAACCTTAGGAATTCTGGTGTCTAAAATTACAAATGGCCTGCCTTTTGTTTTTCATACAACAGATACTTTTCCAGTTAAAGCTCTGCATAAATATCACATGGATTTATACAAGTGAGCTCACTTTGCCACTTTTGCATGAACTGGTCTTTCAGCAGTTCATTTAAGTTAATGCTGCTTTACTTTTTTGCGTTAAGACAAACCAGTCATCCAGTATCTGCTTAACCTGCAAGACCCATGGCAACACATATACGCCTGTATTATGCAGGCTTAACAAGCAGTTGTACATGATTTTACTGAGTTTGGTTTCTTTACCTTCTATAAGCCTCCCCCAGTAGCCAATAATTCTCTTCTACTTTTGCTGTCCCATTCTTTCCTACCTCTCCTCCAGTGTGTTCCCATAATGAGGCGGCAATATTTACTGCACTATATGAGGACTGAGTATGTCTAGTAGGAGGCTTTATCTACTATAGAAACAAAATAACCTGTTGTCTCTAGTGAGGTCAGGGGTCAAGGAGGAGAGAGAACAGGACTGTTATAAATTCGGGTCCATAGGCCTACTAAACAATGTGAGAGAATCAGAATAAGAGAAAAGTAAGAGACAGAGAGGGAGATAGATGAAGTGAGAGCAAATAGTGGGGACATGGAGTGAAGTAAAGGAAAGAATGTAGGTGATGGTAAGAGATACAAAAAATGAGGGAAGGTGTGAGAGAAAGAGAGGGATATAGATAGATAGAGAGAGGGAGGGATAGACCTTGGCCTACATCCAAACAAAGCCTCAGTGAGGAGCCATTCTTCCCTTGCCCTCCCATTTCCATATCAGAGGACTGTTTGATGTCAATGGGGGAGCACATAGACGCTCACCAACACCACCACCACCACCACCCTCTTCTCCATGCCTTTAACAGCAAACACTGCACATGCAATATTCTGTAAGTGCATGCAAATCAAGGGCCATTTGATTTCATTTGAATTCTGAGATGGTCAGAGAGAGAGTAATAGAGAATGAGGGAGGAAGAGAGAAAGGAGGAGAGAGCGGCATGGAAGACGAGAAATCAAAAAGAATAAAAAATGTTAAATTCATGCATGGGGAGGGAGGGGGGGCGGTCTGTTTTACATATGGAACACTGTACGAATGTGTTTACTTCACATTACAGCCAGAGAAGTGGGGGTTAATCCCCTGGCATGCACCTCTGGACTGCCACTGTTATATTAGAAAAACAAATCATTTACAACAGTGTGGGAGACAAATGGTGTGGAGGAGAGGCGTGTGTGTGTATGTATGGGAGTTTGTGTTGTCAGCAGCCATAAGGAGATGACACAGTCTGAATGCTCCCAGCATCCTCGGTAGCTTAGCTAAGATAGCAGTGATGCTCAGTGGTTTGTTATCTTACCTCTTCAGGCTGCCATGTTATGTCTTTGTGAAGTGCATCTCTGAACATTTGTGTGAGTGTGTGTGTTTCCATGGCTGTGTCTGCACATTCTTTGCTTACACAGTATGGCATATGTATGTATTCAGTGTGTGTAAGTGTGTGAGTCTGCACTGGATGTACATCAGTGTGTGCATGTGTGTGTGCTGAGCCTGCCATGTTCACTCTTGTACCGCTAATCCTCGCCTCTCCTAATTTGCTGTGTTGAACTATGCGGATGTGGAGCTGCTGAGTATGACTGCAAACAGCTTGTCGAGCTGTGCCGATACAACGCCGCAGCATCATTTATGCATGGGAGAAGACCAGGCTTTTTACATGCACACCACTAATTTGCTATACTGGCAGGTTTTTATAATAACTCTGGGTTTGGTCTAACTCAAAGACGAATAACAGGGTGAGCCTGGGATGTAATCGCTACCACTTTTGAACAACCTTGTTCCTTCTTCTGCTCCAATTTCAACAACAAGATCCCTACACAAAAAAAGCTAATAGACTGGGGTCAACTTGACACATCTATGTGGCTCAAAGCCTCACTCTATGTACTTTATCCTACTATACATATGCTTATATTTTGACCACATGTTGATTTTACTGGTTAAAACCATCGAAATCTCTACATCTGTTTCCTGAGGAAGAGCCGGCCCAGACATGTGGCCAGTATTTAAGAAAAAATAACAAAGTACATGAGAAAAAAATTTAAACCTCAAGTTTTCCCAAATCTTTCATTTAAAAAAGTACCACAAATAACACCTCAGGATTGTAATATATAAAAGATATGAGGACAATTCAAGATTAAAGCCAGATAAATTATGCTCAGTTTTTATTCACATACCCCGACATACAACACATGCCGGAACTTTATGACAATTAATCATAGCTTGACTTTTTACAACTTCCCTTTCACAGTCGAGGCACATGTCACCACAGACTGTCGGGATTAAAGGAGTTTGCAGGAGGCCTTATATTAGTTGGTTTTTGGTTTTGGTGTGGAATGGATGATTCAGACTGACTCAGTGTCCAGGTAGTCCAAATCACATAACAACCACTAACCACAAACCCCCTGCCACCATTCCTTCAGTTAAAAAAGGCCACGTCAGCAGTTTATGGCTTCCATACAAGCATTTTCTCCTGATACCTTCCTTCCTGATTTTGTCCCAAGAGACCAGGAAATGTATTAAAATCAGTTATCTGTCTGACATCATATTAAAGCACTTGGACTACTGAACATGTTGAGAGTTGAAGTGAAGTACTGTTAAGACAGGGTGAATGAAGAAGTATAACACTACGTATAATACAGTCCTGAAAGCCTCTTGTGGTTGACTGTTACTCAATTTTTTTCATAACCAGCAACTGCTCTTTCAGCTGCC
>BRZM01001131.1:0-23400 GCA_033238685.1 Lates japonicus | reverse complement strand
GTATAAACACAGAAGCAAATCTCTTTTCAGTTTAGTCGGTTCATTTTCTCAAAAGTAGGAGAAAATGAAGGGAAACAGATCAGTTATTCTTGGCCAGGTAATATCAAATTTTTATATGCTGTTTTGAAATGGCAGTATTGGGTTTATTTAAGTTTAATGTTCTGCATTAGTCTTCTGTATTAGGCTCACAAAGAATCTTTCAAAAGCTAGACAATGCACTAAACATTTCTGTAAGTAAAAGTGTGCTGGTTTTACAACCGTCCGTGATCCTTGAATGCATCACCGCATCATCTCCAACTATAAATAGCTGACGTCAGACATAACAGCTGCGCTTTGCACCATGTCACAAATGTTTGGAAAGTTAAGGACACACGGTCGCGTTCAGCGACAGGAGGGCTGGAGACTCAGTGAGAAGGTTGGTAAAGCTGTAATTAGCCGTGATAGTTAGCGCGTGGTGTTAATGTCATTGATGTCAGGTGTGTATGCGGTGTTGGGCTCGTCAAAGTTTTGTAACCTGTTTCTTCCGATGCGTGTTTACCTCACTGTGGGAGCGGCGGCTTTTGCACCATATAATATCTTGTTTTATTCGCCGCATATTTAAATACAAGTTCATAAGATTTAGCCAAAAGTCGGAGTGGTGTGTGTGGTGGCCTCAACAGAGGGACAGGGGTTTACCCGCAGCAATAGTCGGACTGGATGAAATTCAGAGGATGAAATGTGCTGGGAGAAATAGATTTGGCCTGTTTTAACCACAAACACAACAATGTGAGTAAGGCCTACCATGACCTCAAGTGTGTGCACGTTTGGTTCAAATAAGTGCAAAATGTCCGAAGGATGAATATTGACTACTTTGTTTGTCTACATATAGATTTATTAATTTTAAGTGAATATAACTTACAGTATAACTTGAGATTAATACACATTCAGTCACTATGGTCTACGCCAATTCTGTTAGCCAGGCAGTTCAAACAAGCGGAAAGAGGCCTCTCCAGGTAGCAGTGAGCATGTATAGTGTACAATATAATCCAGTTGAACTGTTAAGTCAAAATAATCCTTCAAAATGCTTGTTTTTACCACTTTTTTTTGTCTGCAGAACAACGCCCTCCTGTAGCTGTGGGAAAACACTGGGAGCTTCATCCTTTAAAACCCACCAAGAAAAGTAAGTGATGCAATTGAGCTACGAGTTAGTGTAGTGTTAGGATTAGCTGTGATTGCTGTCAGTAGTAAGGTGATAGCTTTTTACTTGGAAATACAGATCCTTGCAGCATATAATGTCCTGCTTTTATAATATTTCCAAAGTCTATACATCTTTAGTACCACACAGATGCCAAAAGCAGTTGCGGGTTAGAAATTGCAGCGGTCAGGCTTGAAATCTGTGCGTTTTCTCTCTCTTTTTGCGCAGGTAGATCTGAACAATGGAGCTCATTTTCTATTTATTCTGTGTTTTGGATGCAGCACTTGGCGCTCTCTCCTGGCCACACACAACTTTTACATCCTCCCCTCTTTCTCTTTGCTGTGTATTAAGTGCATTATCATGACTGCTGTGTCTTGGCTATCAACGAAATGTTTTTATGTGTTTTTGTTTGGCTGCCGCTTTCAAAACTGTTTTTGTTTTGTTTTACAACACCCCGTTTGACCGACACCCAGCCATAGTCTGCGCATCCAATTTGAACACTGGCTTCGGTATTTTAGTATTCATTCAACATGGCCACCCATTGAACACTCTGTTTGTCTGTTTCTCTTTGTTTTCTTGGCATTTGGGTAACAGATAGCAGATCTCTTTATTGTGTCGGGAGGATGGCCTTCCAACACAATTAGGGCATTAAACCTTGTTGTTTGGATAGTGAACTTATTTAAAGGACTGCTGAGTGGTGAGAAGTTTGGAAGAAATTGTGTCCGCTTTGTTTTTGGATCTAAAACATGGTGAAAGAGACTGGCTCTGGTTTTGCTAAGCTAGTGATAGTGGGACCAGGAAGACTGAGATGTGGGAAGATTGTGTCAGAGCGGGACTGAGACTGAAGGGACTCTTTGGGGCTCTGTGAGTGGGTCAGACAGGTTTATGTTAGATAAGTAGATAGTTTGTTGGTTCCTTAAGCTGCACTGATGATGACGGGAGTGGAGAGTTTGATAATAATTGTTGGTGTTAAACGTAAGAGGATATTGAAGGTCATGGCAATCAATAATGACTATTGATTTCTGTCTCTATCCTAATAAGCTTGGGTCAATATTTGTGCATTAACCCCTTTCCTTTGTAGGTAAAGCTACAATCGGTGAGTCCATTTTATATTCTTTAACATTCCTAAGTTGTGTTTTGGATGGTCATCATGCCTTCGGTTTGTCTCTCTAAAAGTAAGGCTGAACAATTGAAATCAAAATATTAGGCTTGTTTGATATAGACCTTAGCAAAATATATATTTTTTAAATTGCAGTATCCTTCAGTCCTACTCTAGATTTATGTAGGGGAGTGACTTTTTAGACTATAAAAATCCATTAGGGTTGTCTTTCTTCATGTCCAATGCATCATCTGCACAAACACACGATATATAGTATCATAGCTGATTATATTCACTGTTCAAGTTAAAGTACAATTTCTAGATCCAAATGTATTAGTGTTGTAAATACACAATGAGTTTTTAACTTAGAACTGTAGTGTCAACATCAAACAATCCAAAGCTCGTGTCACTGGAACAAAATCAGTCACGTGCGCATATGTGTCGACATGACCGTCTACTTGTTTAGCCAACGTGTTTGCACATCATTTATTCAACATTTATTTTCTGGTGGACCTTCAAACAGAATTTCTTTGATCTTCAACAGGTACTGGTAGATCTTCAAAAGTAAGGGTGCTGTTTTTCTTCTTTGCGGGGCTTTGCTTGGCCACTGTGGCAAAACTAACTAATAATTTCGAACAATACTTCATCTGGACTTCATCCTACAAAAGAAGAGGATTCGTGTTTGTTTGTTATTTTTTGTGTGGGCCGCCGTGCACCATAATCTCCATCCTCACCCTTTTGCTCAGCCTGTTGCTGATCTAACGATCTATCCCTTTCTCGTTTATCCGTCAACGTGGCTGAAACCACTTGTAAAACTTAGATGTTTGAATGATATCCATTCTTATCTAACTTATTTATATTTTACCTATAAAGTGCCATTTCTCTTCATTGTATTGGCAGGGTTTAATTACTAATTAATGAATAGATGACTGCAGGAATGGGTGGGGGCCCATTCCTACAGTTATCTACCTGAAATCTTTGGGAGAAAAAAAAAACCCTGACTTAAAGATGTTTTTCTTTATTAACAGGAATGAATTTTGTGTATAGTCTCTATTCAGCTTGTCTGTCCATCTTGTGTTTACATCCATCTTTTGTCCATGTTTTGATGGCTGCGTTACTGTCGCACCCTGTACTGTGTTTGTCTCTATCAATTTATGTGTAAATCCGTCGACCATGTATGGTTCTCCTTAGCGCGTGCAAGCGAAATCCACAGTGCCATGACTGCCTATTTCCTTTTCTCCCCATTTATCCGTCCAAGATAATTGGCCATCCGTCCGTCTACCGTCTTAGTCTGTATATTCGGTGTCTCTTTTTGCTGGTGAATCTACAAGTAAGTAAGTCCTGTGTTTGCTTTATTATGGCCGCCATATATTACTTTTCCCCTGTCTCTACACTAACACACATGCACACACCTGATCCTTACTCCCCACTGTCTTTTCCAATTGTGTCTTGGCCGCTGTGCACTCTCAAACATGCCTGCGTGCACACACAAATACTGTGTCTGTCTTTGTCCCTGTGTCTCCTGTCTGTTTCTACCTTTGTTTGTCTTTTTGTCTGTCTTTTTTGTTTTATTTGACTCTGTCTCTGTATCTTGCCTGTGTCTCCTCTTTCGTTTTTCTGTTTTCAGCCAGACTGACGGACATGACCTTTATTGTATTGTCTGTCTTTTCATCTGTGTCTTGTTCTGTCTTTCTCTTCCTGTGTCTGACTAGACTGACATGCACATTACCTTTTATTGTTCTTTGTCTCTGTGTCCTGTCTGTCTCTTTATCTGACATTTGTCAGTCTGTGTCTGACCAATTGTCAAATTAACCTAATTGAACTGATCAGCTGTCAAAGTCAAAGACTAACCTATATTGCAAAAGCAGTACAGAAAATGAACATTTACAGGTAATTGGCAATAAATACATAATATGAAAATATAAAGAAATCAAATACAATAAAAGGCTTTGAATAACAATTACCTTCAATTGAACTCGTGATCATGCAGGACAGAAACATTGTCCATTAGTGCATAGAAGGAATGAATCTAGTAGTTGAAAATGGCATGTGCCGTGACTATTTACTTCCATCTCTGGCCAATTAGCTTGGACCAACTTTGGTTCAACAACTTTCAAGCAGATCTACAGAAAGTAAGTATCGTTTTCCTAAGTGCTATATTAAGGCAGCTGGACTTGCTTGAGGTTCTTGAAGACCTTTCATGAGAATGGATTTTTCCGTTCTGCCCACTTGCCTTTGTATAGCACTTAGAAATACCATGACCTGGAGGACTGAGAATCTTCAAAGAAAAGTAAGTGTCATTTTTGTTTTTTAAATCCTGTTGTTTTAGCTTTTTTTATTTTTATTTTATTATTATTATTTTTCCCTACCGTGACTGTGCTGTCTTGCTTGGCCTCCCTGCTTATGTTTCTGTCTCTGTCTGTGCCTATCTTAGATGGTCTTTGTGTTGTTGTTTTTTTGTGCATGTTTGTCTGTCTCTAGCTTTGTCACTGTTTCTGTTTCTCTGCCTATCTTTTGTTTGTCTTTGTCCATGTCTGTCTCTAGACTTGTCTCTGTCTTTATTTCTCTTTTTGTCTGTCTCTCTGTTTCTCTTTGCCTTATCTGTGTCTGTCTCCATCATGGGGCAGCACTATGTACCACATAAACTTCAGGGTTACATATGCAGCCTTAAGTATAAAAAGTCAGGCATTTAATAGGTGGGTTTCCATGATTGCTGGAGGAAATTCTCTCCACCTAAGATTGGTTTCAGACTGCTTATTAGTGTTTCATACCCATTTTTATATTTATTGTCACATTTAATTGGATTTTGAAATTATAGGCTCACTCTGCCAAGTTTAATTCTAACTGGAGAAACAAGTATAACCTCTTTAAGTTCAAGTAGGTCTGAGGCGGTTTCGTATCAGTGTTTATTTGCGTGGCATATTGGGAGGCCTCCCAGCAGGGGAATTTTATCCCACCCCTGCAGAGCATTACTAGGGTACGGTAGTATCATTTGCTGACAATATGCACTGCGGCATCAAATGACAGCATATGTTGGGCATTTCATATGTACATGGGATTGTCCTTTAAAAGTGGAAAATGATTGGTAGGGCGTTTGGATTCTCTTGGACGAAGTAAACCTGGCAGAAAGAGACAACTCGGATACCTCTGTTGATTCGCAATTTGGGTGTATATACTTAATTTTCAGTCTGTTGGTGATGAGATCAAAAGCAATGATGGCTATGAAAACCAAAATGATATGTTAATTGCTGTTGTTAATGGGTGAAAATTGGCCTTATATGTTACCATTTTTCATGAAATTTACAGGAGACAGTGTAGTGTTAAGTTAGTGACAGCTTGTATAATGCAAGATCTCTCCTGTACCCTGCTAGATCCTTTTTAATCCTTTTTTGTTTGATTTATTTGCATTTCATCATGTCTGTCTACAGGCCCCAGCACTGGCAACCTGCTAAGATGACCAAGTGGGATTTGATACATCTGAACTTGAAATGTTTGGATAGCATCTAAATCCCCCCCTCCCACACACACACACGCCTTTCCAACACTGGCTAAGAGGTATGTGTTTGCCCATCATCTGTAACTTTCCAGAAAGACAGTCTGACAGATGCACTTCATGTCACAATTGGCCAGCTTAGAGAGTCACTTGGGACAAAGCTTAATCCTGTCTCCTGGTTTGTGACACAGGAAACAGCTGTTAGCCAGTTGTTTAGCCAATGTTCTTCCTCAGCTATTGATTCTGTAGCCTCCTTAAAATTCCTCTCTCTGTATTAATCCTTGTTTGGGTGTGCATAAACAATTTTACTTCATTGTACCCAGGTAGCATTTTTCTCTTCATGGTGCTTTTCAGTGTTCGCCGCTGCTTCTGTTACACCTGCAGAGGGAGCCGTTTCTAATTTGGCATTATTGTCTTGACATGTTTAGTAGGATGTGGCAGTAGACTATTGACCAGCATAAAACTCGAAATGTTTGACCCTGTCTACATATTTGATTTCTGACATGATTGGACAGCATGTCTTAAGAACTAGTTCTGAGAGACCCTAACCTGGCAATGCAAAATTAGAGTAAACTAAAAACATTTTTTTCCCCCAAACTTGGCAATAACCAGGAATGAGCTTCGATATCTTAACACTACAGAGAACAAGGTCAGCAGAGTCGACTCATGTCACATAAGAAGGCAAGGTTTTTCTCCTTCCCCTTCTTCTCTGTGTGTGAGGAAGTCTATGCTTTCAGTCAAATTATTGCTAATTTAGACCCTGTGGCTGACAAAGAAATGGGGGGAAAAAAACCTAGCCTTACAAGTAAGCATATAGACCATGGACCCCTATTGAGTTGTGTGCTGTGGTTGTGCAGTTTCCAAAACCAGACAAGGATCCATCTGCTTTTGTGAATCAGCTGACCATGGTATGCTATTATGTTACTCCAATGCACATACAACAGTTGGAATTGTTTTTAGAGAACTGTATAAAAGTAATATAAAACCCAGTTAATGTATATGCCACAAAGAAAGCATGTATAACATTACCACTTATAGATGGTATGAATAGTCTGAAGCATTTGGGCAAATTAGGGTCAAGCAGTAATGGCCACGTCTTGCATTGCAAAACATGTAAAAATAATGCTGAATTAAGAAATGGTTCCCCTTGCAAATGTGTCAACAGCAGCAGCAAATGTTGTCATGCCGCATGAAGAGAAAATGAGACCTGGGGAAAATGCAGTGGGATTGTTTTTTGTGCAATCAAACAAGAGTTAATGCAGAGAGAGGAACATTGGGGTGGCTACAGAATTGGGAGCTGAGGAGGAACTTTGTCTGGACAGCTGGCTGATAGCAGTTTCCTGCGTAACAAACCAGGACACTAGATTAAGCTTTATCCCAAATGATGCACCAAGCTGGCCAATTATGGCATGAGGTGTGTCAGTCAGATTGTTGATTCTGAGAAGGTACAGATGATGGGCAACACAAATACCTGTTAGCCAATGTTGGAAAGGTGTGTGTGTGTAAGTGGAGGGAGTTTCAGATGCTATCCAACCATTCAACATGTTCAGATGTATCCAATTCTGCTTGGTTGTCTTAACCGGTTGCCAGCTTTGTGTTTTAGACCTTCAGACAGATGTGTTGAAATGGCCACAAATTTAGTATATAGTGGTACAATTGGAATGTCTAAACAAAATCCTGTGGAATTGATTACTCCACTCAAAGAAATCAGAGACATGGTTAGAAAATTTGATAAATTACAGGAAAGAGTACATCTCAACTCATTGTATTTATTTATTTTTTTTGGATGAATAGTTGTAGGTTGCTGATATATGCCATATGATGATGGACGTTGCATTAGTTTTTGCAGTTTCCTGTGGTTCCCGAAAAATCAACATGGGATGCCCTGACCCAGAGAGGTTATGTCCTGGACAGCTGTGAGGAAAAAGGAAAAAGAGGAAGGCCAAGCTGTACCAAACCTCCTTGATGATGATGATGATGATGATGCCGATGCTGCTTCTGTGCCATGTGATGCCTTCAGGTGTGTTCTCTCAGATATTATACATTTCTTTCTTTTACAATCTTTGCTTGCTTTATACTAACATTATGTTTTTCTTTGTCCGAGTCAGATGTCCATCCTTCAGAAAACCTAGAATGCTGTGGCCTGACCTGAGGTCACCAAGTCCTACACACTGCCTCAACTTCCAGGCCCCACAAGTTTCCAAACCTCTTTGCAGAGTGGCTTGCCAACTTTGCATGGTTCAACTGCTGATTATACACAAACTATGGCTCTTAATGAACAATGTAAACCTCAGACAAGATGTATGTCCTGGGAACACAAGTTTTGCAAGCTTTTGCACAAAATCTATACCACCTAAACAGCCACAGACTCATCCATCCACATGCCTCAAACTGCTTGGGAGTCTCTTTGTCATCAGATTCTACAATGCCCCAGCAACCAATACCTTCTACCTATGACAACCATACACCACTCACAGTTAAACTGTCACTATCACATATAATGCAAGGCACAAATGTTGCAAATGTGTATGACTTGTATGTGTGTATGCACACAGATCTACTGTATCCATTAGTGTTATTATTATTCTTATTATTTAATTTCTGCTGTTTAGGTATTTATGGAATTTTTTCTTTAACTACATTCACCTATGCTGTCAAATTGAATTTTACCTAGAGTGATTAATGATGGTACAGAGCACAACACAGCACTCAACAAAATAGTTCAGAAGGCTCATCTTCATACTGTCCACAAGTCACTATCTACACATTTGATTTCTGACAAGGTTGGACAGCACATCTTTAGAACTAATTCTGCAGTCTTTAGTTTTGTGTGCACATGTCCTGACAGAATCAGCAAGATTTGGCAATCGCAACTTGGAGTGAACTAGGACATCTTAACACTACAGAGAACGAGGTCAACAGAGTCGACTCGTATTATATAAAAAGGCAAGGCTTTTCTCCTTCCCCTTCTTCTGTGTGAGGAGGTCTGGGTTCTAAGTGGATATTTTTAATTTAGACCCTGTTGCTGATTCTGTCTTAAAGCCGTACTTGAAATGGAAGGCAACTTACAGGTATTAAGAAATTGGGGGGTGTCTATGAGCCAGCATATAGTCATACTGAGTTGTGTGCCCTGGTTGCGCAGTTTCCAAAACCAGACAAGGATCCCTCTGGTTTTGTGGATCAGCTGGTATGCTATTATGATCTTAGTTCAAGACACATACAACAATTGGATGTTTTAGGGACAGATTTGGTGGCATAGTAACTTTTTCTCTTTGATGTTAACTATATCCTCCTGTGCTGCAATTTCCCTTACAAGGATCAATACATGTACAACAGAGCACAATGCTCTACAACACAGCACTCACCACTCCACAACAACACTCAATAAGGCTCATCACAATTCAAACTGAACACCCATCTGACGAAAGCGCAAACAAAACTTAGATACTCTAGCCATATTTGTGATTTGAGATGATTTGAATTGGGTGTTCAGCCCGTAGATAATGTTTTATGACTGCTTTTAAAATGTGTATTGGTTATCTGTATTACATTTATGCTCCTGTGTTGGATATGAAGTAAAAGCATTGCATATTTCCTAAGTTGGTTGGTTTGTCTGGTTCACTTTTCCATCATGCTGACAACATCAGAATACAACACTTGTTTCCTTAGACAAAGGCTTTTTAGAATGCACAGTAGTTGTATATTAGTTGCACAAACACAACAACAAGTTGCTGAAGTTTCCAGTCATCATGGGGAAATCACTATGCAAGTGATTATCTGTATCTGTAATGTGGTTCCTTCATGTATGAAATATTTTGTTCAGCTGTTCTTTGCTAAATAGAGTCCTCTGCTGGTGGAAAGTGAGCAGCTGAAATGAGAGGGATGAATGTATTAATGGGAAGATTGATAGTCCACAAAATAAATGCATTTCACCACAACATTCATTTAATGTATAACTTCACTATTTTGACTCCATTCAAGCATTCTCCTTAGGCCTACTTATCCTGTAGGATACATCAAAGTGTGCTTACTGTGATATGGGTGGCTTGACTTCATTGACAAGACCACTGGTTAAACCTGTGGATGAGAAGTTATACAGGTTTGTTTTCCAAAATACCTAGACCCTAGTGGTGGTAAATACTAAAACAGCTATAGTTTCACTTTCCTCCGTTTTGATGCTAAGTTTAAATATCATTTGTTTCTTGGTGTCAACAACTTAATTTCAATCAATAAATGTGTGTTGGCTGTAGAAATCGTACAAACACAATCCAAACTTAGCAGATGAATGATCATGTGGTGTGATGTCAAGCTTTTTCTTCACTGCAAGTAGTGCTCTCTGGCACTGAATAGTTGATTTCAGATACATTGTGGTGAATATTGTTGGTTGAATAATGTTGGTCCAATGTTATTAATTGTTGGTTGTCAGCCTTCTAGAAATGTCAGTCAGACCTATTTTAAACATTTTCAAACATTTTCAATGCACATATAGTAAGCCAATAGACTGGAACAAAAGACTGTGTGACTGTCACTGTATTTGTTGCAAAAAGTGAGCTGATAAACCTCAAGAACCTATATTGCATTAAATTTGAATGAAAGAGGCAATAAGATTTTCATTTTGGCTAAAACCTCCATCAAGCTGAGTTTTATAAATGAGCAAATTTAATCTGACTTCAGTTTTTATGTCCTCAGGCAAACTATGTTTTTCTGAGGCTGATGATAGAGTGCCTTTCCCTGCTCAGCCACAGTGTAGTTACACCAGTGAGCCAGTGAGTGTCAGTGCCTCATCAGAGACAACATAGGCTCCCACTTTGTCTGCAGTTAGCTCACTTGTCTTTGAGTAGCTGATTGCATCACCAGTGTTAAAACTTGTAAGCTTGTCCTGATTTATCTAATATTTTCCCATATAAATATCTCAGCAACACAGTAATATTATTGAAAATATACTATAAAGTGCTTGATACAGTACAAAATTGCTAATATCCATTCAAAGAAATAAATAACAATAATTTTGAATAACTGAATTCCTTGGTAGTGAATTTGGAATATTTTAATAACACTATTAGGAATTCTAAAATACAGTCCTACAGCTTACTGTCATTTCACTTACAAGTAACACAGACACATTTTCAGGAGCTACAGGGATAAAATAAAGATATTAAAGTGAGTCTTTGTTTGGGATATCCAGAGATTAACCTTGGTGCACCCGGAGTCCCTCTCTAGCCGCCAGCGTATCATTTAGCCATTATGTTTGGCAGGCAGTGCCAAGTTTCCTCTTGACTTGAATGGCCTACAACTAGGCTTCAAGATTAATGCCCTCTTTCTCTGTTTGGCTAATTAGCAGCTACTGCCATTAATACACATTCTCATGATTCAATCACTTTGTCCCTGCAGGGTTTCACTGATGTTGAGAGAAATTAGTCAGCAAGCATATTAACACTGATCTTCATTTGAGAGCTATTTGCTTTGTCCACTTTGTATGGAAATTGGAAATTACTGTTGTGTTATATTAATTGGCTATATACGTTCTTCATTCAGAGCTATTCTGTCCATTTGTGCCAAAAGGAGACAATGTTGGATCATCAACCATGTGTGTACATGTGTGTCTAGGTTATTTGAGTGGAATTATTATCAGGTCATAGGTTAGGGTAAAGGTTACATTTTGTCAATGTTATAGGCCATGTAATCAATGGAAATTCCTCACTGGTATAGTGATACCCACTGTCCTGTTTTTCTACTGTATTTGATCAATATCCTCTTCAGCCACAAATTTAACCAAAACAACTCTCATGGACTTTGAGTGTCTGTAGAGGTGTTCACAAAGAACAAACATGGCATTCTTTGACTGTACAGTGCAGCCCTGTCTCTGTTTACCCACTTTACAATTTGACAAAAGCAATCCACAGATAATGATACAATAAGATAACTGAGCTTGATTGTCACTGAACAGTGGGACATTCATATCAAGTGCAATTCTCCTCTTTATTGTAGCAGAGTTTATGAACCCCCTAGGCCCCTGTTTTTAAAATGCAGCTCAAATTATTTTTGTTGTGTGTTTGTGTACTGTATGTGTATGTGTAAAAATTGTTACAGAAACAGCACAGACAGTCTAAAGGGATGTGGCCAGCAGTTATTGTCTGCCCCTTCTGTTTTCTGATAAACACAACAAATACACGAGCTTGCCCATGGGACATAACAAGACAAAAAGCAATCAGCTCCTATCATTGAATTAACAACATATTGCTATGTTGTATTGCAAAGGCAATTATCTCCAGTCTCATGATACAGTCTTGCATATACACATGCAAGTGCTCTCACACTCAATTAAAGTGGAGATGGCAGTTCTCTGCTGTGAAAATGATTGCTTTTCAATTGGCATGACTCTTTGAGTCCACAGAGCAGTATTATGTATGCTAATGCAGGCTGTAAAGACAGATCTGGGGTTTTGGGGGGTGGGGGCCCTGAGCAATTACACAGCCTCAGAGCCTGGACAAGACATTGCGTCCCTGGGCATGCGAGGCACTTTTACAGGCTTTTCCGTATTAAAAAATATATATTTTAGACATCACAGGGATAAGCCTGTAAAAATGTGAAGTCTAATAGATACCTTAGGGTTAGATCAATGTGTAAGTGTATGAGGGCATTAATGGCCTTTGATGAAAATTGTTATGAGTTTGGAATAAGACCCTTTCATCTTTGAGATATACTAGTTATCTATATTCACATTTTCTCAGATGTCAGAGGTCAGTTAAGACCAATAACCCTAAAGGCAGAACAAAAAACATTTGAGAAACAATGTTCTGGTTCTGGTTGACCTCCCTGTAAACAGCATATAAAATTATGATTTGAGTGAACTGACCCTTTAAAAAGACATTACTGGAACTTGCAGACACATTCAAATTGGTTAAGAGGAACGCTACCAGATAACCGCTAAATAAAAAGTTTTTTTGAGTGGAATCTCTTTTTTGTTTTGTTTTTATGGTTAAAGATGGTTTATGGTTATGACTGCTATACTATACTACACAATGAATGTACTGTACAGTGGCTAGAACATTTGATTATGATTTGATGTTATGGTACCATTTACCAGTGATGCATCTCATGAATTAAGGTATTATAAGGTTATTTAAACAATAAGTAACACTTAGAGAAACGTATTGTAACCAAAATATGACATGTTAAACACGAGTGCACTAAATGTACCTCACGGTACATCTTTAAAAAATATCTCACTTGACCCAAAAAGAGTTACTGGTACTAGTTCTCCAGCCCAGCACTATAGTTTTCTAACAGTCAGAACTGCACATGCAATCAGCATTACCATGAAAGCCCTGCAGAATTTATCCTCATAATAACTTCTACTGCTTAAGAGCCTGTAATAGCTTTGTCAGGTTATATTTATTAGATTAATTTCTACAGATTTAATTGATGCATGAATATTTTAATGTTTACCCCTTACATACTGTACAAGGCCCTTGGGGTCTCGGGAAACTGGGAGGAGGAGTAAAGTAAATCCACTTCATGGGAAGCCCCCTAGAACCCACTTTTTTGTGATGGAAACGTAGGAAAATGCTTTAATTATTCAATGGATTCATAGTTTAATCAGACTTTTAGATTAGTCTAATTATTCTGGCGCTGAAATATAAATGGGATTTACTGATTATAGCAAAGTAGGTGAGAATAACATAAAGTATAGCAGAGTGTTGTATTGCAGAGTGATTGCCTATCCTCTATCCTATCCTCTCTCTCCCTAATCCTGTTGATTTACCTTTCTCTTTTTCTCTCATGCTTATGATTTCTACAGTTACTTGTTCTCCTTCTGTCAGTAAATAGTTGTGCTCCCTCTTTGGACAAAAATACATTATAGGGAAGAGATGTCTCACTTGGACTGCCCGAGGTAAGAAATAATTGTAATCAGGGTTAGGGGTAAACTGAAATCACCACTAACAGGACTGCCTGTGAACTTTATTTACAATGACCTGACAAATACCTTGAACTCTTAGGTGAACAGGTTGGGTATTGATCAAGTACTATGTTCTGTATATAAAAATCTCTTTCTGTCTTTCTTGCTTTCTCCTTTTTAGTTGCTGTATAGATGTTTGGTTCAGATTCACATTTATATATAGATGTCAGCATTGTTGCCTCACAGCAAGAAGGTTCCGGGTTCAAGCCCCAGTTCGCCCAGGACCTTTCTGTGTGGAGTTTGCATGTTCTCCCTGTGCCTGCGTAGGTTCTCTCTGGGTACTCCAGCTTCCTCCCACAGTCCAAAGACATGCATGTTAGGTTAATTGGTGACTCTAAATTGCCTGTAGGTGTGAATGGTTGTTTGTCTATATATGTTGGCCCTGCGATGGACTGGCGATCCATACAGGGTTTACCCTGCCTCTTGCCCAATGTCAGCTGGGATAGGCTCCAGCCCACCACGACCCTTAACGGATAAGCGGTATGGATAATGAATGAATGAATGAATGATCAGTGTGTGCTTGTGTGTGTTTTAATTTCTTCCATGTGGTACAATATATGTTTTAAAATATACAAATATGGGGCAAAAATAAATGTGTCTGTACATCTATATTAAATGACATTCATGGAAGATATACCGTTCAAGTGCAAAATATTAGGCACAGTGTTTCTCTTTCTCATTAGGTCCACTGATAAGCTCCATCCAGATAAAGGCCATTATGCCTTACTAATTTGGTCTTATTAAATCTAGACCACACATGAAGAGGGAGATGTTCTGTAGAAGTGGGTTGGTTTGATACTTGTAAATGTGCAAAAAGGACTGGAAGTGAATATCAAGAGTACATATAAATTCCCTATTTCAATCCAATACTGTAACTTATAATACTAGATAATATATATAATACTAAATATAATAAATAAAATATTAAATCTCTCAAATCTGAGTATAACCCTAATTTTCTAGCTATTTGATGATGTTATCAGGTTTATTTTAAGGTTATTTTTAGAGGTTTTTCTTTTCTTTCGAAATTGAAAAGCCAGCATCTCAAAAGGGAATGCAGTTTGACATGAGCATTTACCGCACAAGGAGGGTCTAACAAAATTGAGTTGGACTATTACAAATGTGGGATCTAGTTTTTTTAAGAGGTTGACTCATAGGGAAAAAAAATAAGTATATATTTTTTCTTTTTCTTTTCTTTCCTTTCTTGCTTTTTTCAACACCTTTCTCTTGCTGTTACCTCTGTGGATGTGAATACAAACGTATCTTTTTAGGTAAGATGGTATTTTGTTTTCTTTTCCTTTCAAAAAATAAAGAAAGAAAGAAAGAAATGTGACTTTCTCTGTGATATAACTGTGGGGCTGGTATGGATAAGACCAGTCTCCTGATTCTGTTATTACCACATTGTTTTGTATCATTGTACTTTTAATGAACCTGACCTTGAAGTGATGTATGTGCAGCCTCTCAAGGAAACACCGGACATGACTTGACCCCTCTGAAACTTTGAAATGGTCACTTCAGTTGCGTCAAAGACCCATTTTTAATGCCAGTGGCCCTCTTTTGCTAGCAGGATGAATTGATCCACTGTTTAAAAGATAACTGCCTAAGTCAGCCTCTATAGGAGCTGAATACATTAACACAGTCCCAGATAGTGAAATTTGACCTCAACTCCCACTCACAACACACACAACATTCCTCCAAGTGTGTGTGTGTACAAGGGTTTTTGAGGGTTGATACAGTAGAGTGATACAGTATTTTTCATATGCGTATATTAAATATGTTTAATCTGATCATTTTCATGTCAGAAAACTGCTTTAAAATTGTTCAATGTTTATTCTATACAGATACTGTATAATCAACCATCTTACATTTAATCCCCTTATCAGCAGCAGATATCAGTGTATAAAATTATGTGTAATCCATTTATAGATAATGATATATATTCATGTATATCACTTTAACTCATTTTAAATGTTCAGTATGTGGTCATGTGTTTGCATGTGCATCCTGAATGTACAGTGTATGTGCAGTAACCAGCTGTGGCCTAAAGGTTAGAAAAGATTGTGACAGAGGCACCATCATGTTTGGTCCCTGCACCACTGAAATAAATATGGGTTGGAAGGTGAAAGAGCAACATTTGCTTCTCCTTCATTACCACTGTTGACATTCTCTTGTGCAAGGCCTTTAAACTCTGACTGCACAAAACAATAACACAGACAGACATTTCAGTCAAGGATTATCTAATATGTGAGAGAGCATGATGACGGAGAGGTAGAAGGACAGAAGCAGAGAGAGGAGAGGAGGGGTAATACTGTAGAGAGACTGTATCTATGAGAGGACCTTTGCCAGCGACCCTGGCGGTGCTGTAATTCCTGCAGGGTTGAGTCATGTGGGATGTTTCTGGGCAGACTCGGGGCCCAGCAGCCCTTTTTTGGGAATGTCATGTTTTAAAAACTCCAATGCCTTTTAATTCCTGCTTCTGAAAGTCTGTCTGGAAGTATTGGAATGTGTGTGAGGCAGCAGGCCAGACTCTAGTGTTTGGAAATAAACTGTCTGTCCAATCTGATTGGCCTCATTCTCAGGGACGTGGGAGCAGCAAGTCTGCCAGTACACAACACACTCACACATGCGTGCATGAACATGGATGGGCACGCTTCCAAGCATACCTCACGGAAATGCCTCTCTACTGTCACTGCATTCCCCATTTTTTTGCTTTTATGCTTTAAAACATGCATATGCACGTGTAGCCCACTTGTACACACAAATATAGATGAAACATTTGGAATTACATACACAAAAAAACTAAATTCTGTACAAAGACACACCCACATACACACTGGATCTCCACCCAGTGTGTGACATGCACAGTATTTTCTTGCATCTGTACATGCGTGCATTTGTACACGTGTGGGTTTGTCTTTGTACAGAATTTAGTTTTTTTGTGTATGTAATTCCAAATGTTTCATCTATATTTGTGTGTACAAGTGGGCTACACGTGCATATGCATGTTTTAAAGCATAAAAGCAAAAAAATGGGGAATGCAGTGACAGTAGAGAGGCATTTCCGTGAGGTATGCTTGGAAGCGTGCCCATCCATGTTCATGCACGCATGTGTGAGTGTGTTGTGTACTGGCAGACTTGCTGCTCCCACGTCCCTGAGAATGAGGCCAATCAGATTGGACAGACAGTTTATTTCCAAACACTAGAGTCTGGCCTGCTGCCTCACACACATTCCAATACTTCCAGACAGACTTTCAGAAGCAGGAATTAAAAGGCATTGGAGTTTTTAAAACATGACATTCCCAAAAAAGGGCTGCTGGGCCCCGAGTCTGCCCAGAAACATCCCACATGACTCAACCCTGCAGGAATTACAGCACCGCCAGGGTCGCTGGCAAAGGTCCTCTCATAGATACAGTCTCTCTACAGTATTACCCCTCCTCTCCTCTCTCTGCTTCTGTCCTTCTACCTCTCCGTCATCATGCTCTCTCACATATTAGATAATCCTTGACTGAAATGTCTGTCTGTGTTATTGTTTTGTGCAGTCAGAGTTTAAAGGCCTTGCACAAGAGAATGTCAACAGTGGTAATGAAGGAGAAGCAAATGTTGCTCTTTCACCTTCCAACCCATATTTATTTCAGTGGTGCAGGGACCAAACATGATGGTGCCTCTGTCACAATCTTTTCTAACCTTTAGGCCACAGCTGGTTACTGCACATACACTGTACATTCAGGATGCACATGCAAACACATGACCACATACTGAACATTTAAAATGAGTTAAAGTGATATACATGAATATATATCATTATCTATAAATGGATTACACATAATTTTATACACTGATATCTGCTGCTGATAAGGGGATTAAATGTAAGATGGTTGATTATACAGTATCTGTATAGAATAAACATTGAACAATTTTAAAGCAGTTTTCTGACATGAAAATGATCAGATTAAACATATTTAATATACGCATATGAAAAATACTGTATCACTCTACTGTATCAACCCTCAAAAACCCTTGTACACACACACACTTGGAGGAATGTTGTGTGTGTTGTGAGTGGGAGTTGAGGTCAAATTTCACTATCTGGGACTGTGTTAATGTATTCAGCTCCTATAGAGGCTGACTTAGGCAGTTATCTTTTAAACAGTGGATCAATTCATCCTGCTAGCAAAAGAGGGCCACTGGCATTAAAAATGGGTCTTTGACGCAACTGAAGTGACCATTTCAAAGTTTCAGAGGGGTCAAGTCATGTCCGGTGTTTCCTTGAGAGGCTGCACATACATCACTTCAAGGTCAGGTTCATTAAAAGTACAATGATACAAAACAATGTGGTAATAACAGAATCAGGAGACTGGTCTTATCCATACCAGCCCCACAGTTATATCACAGAGAAAGTCACATTTCTTTCTTTCTTTCTTTATTTTTTGAAAGGAAAAGAAAACAAAATACCATCTTACCTAAAAAGATACGTTTGTATTCACATCCACAGAGGTAACAGCAAGAGAAAGGTGTTGAAAAAAGCAAGAAAGGAAAGAAAAGAAAAAGAAAAAATATATACTTATTTTTTTTCCCTATGAGTCAACCTCTTAAAAAAACTAGATCCCACATTTGTAATAGTCCAACTCAATTTTGTTAGACCCTCCTTGTGCGGTAAATGCTCATGTCAAACTGCATTCCCTTTTGAGATGCTGGCTTTTCAATTTCGAAAGAAAAGAAAAACCTCTAAAAATAACCTTAAAATAAACCTGATAACATCATCAAATAGCTAGAAAATTAGGGTTATACTCAGATTTGAGAGATTTAATATTTTATTTATTATATTTAGTATTATATATATTATCTAGTATTATAAGTTACAGTATTGGATTGAAATAGGGAATTTATATGTACTCTTGATATTCACTTCCAGTCCTTTTTGCACATTTACAAGTATCAAACCAACCCACTTCTACAGAACATCTCCCTCTTCATGTGTGGTCTAGATTTAATAAGACCAAATTAGTAAGGCATAATGGCCTTTATCTGGATGGAGCTTATCAGTGGACCTAATGAGAAAGAGAAACACTGTGCCTAATATTTTGCACTTGAACGGTATATCTTCCATGAATGTCATTTAATATAGATGTACAGACACATTTATTTTTGCCCCATATTTGTATATTTTAAAACATATATTGTACCACATGGAAGAAATTAAAACACACACAAGCACACACTGATCATTCATTCATTCATTCATTATCCATACCGCTTATCCGTTAAGGGTCGTGGTGGGCTGGAGCCTATCCCAGCTGACATTGGGCAAGAGGCAGGGTAAACCCTGTATGGATCGCCAGTCCATCGCAGGGCCAACATATATAGACAAACAACCATTCACACCTACAGGCAATTTAGAGTCACCAATTAACCTAACATGCATGTCTTTGGACTGTGGGAGGAAGCTGGAGTACCCAGAGAGAACCTACGCAGGCACAGGGAGAACATGCAAACTCCACACAGAAAGGTCCTGGGCGAACTGGGGCTTGAACCCGGAACCTTCTTGCTGTGAGGCAACAATGCTGACATCTATATATAAATGTGAATCTGAACCAAACATCTATACAGCAACTAAAAAGGAGAAAGCAAGAAAGACAGAAAGAGATTTTTATATACAGAACATAGTACTTGATCAATACCCAACCTGTTCACCTAAGAGTTCAAGGTATTTGTCAGGTCATTGTAAATAAAGTTCACAGGCAGTCCTGTTAGTGGTGATTTCAGTTTACCCCTAACCCTGATTACAATTATTTCTTACCTCGGGCAGTCCAAGTGAGACATCTCTTCCCTATAATGTATTTTTGTCCAAAGAGGGAGCACAACTATTTACTGACAGAAGGAGAACAAGTAACTGTAGAAATCATAAGCATGAGAGAAAAAGAGAAAGGTAAATCAACAGGATTAGGGAGAGAGAGGATAGGATAGAGGATAGGCAATCACTCTGCAATACAACACTCTGCTATACTTTATGTTATTCTCACCTACTTTGCTATAATCAGTAAATCCCATTTATATTTCAGCGCCAGAATAATTAGACTAATCTAAAAGTCTGATTAAACTATGAATCCATTGAATAATTAAAGCATTTTCCTACGTTTCCATCACAAAAAAGTGGGTTCTAGGGGGCTTCCCATGAAGTGGATTTACTTTACTCCTCCTCCCAGTTTCCCGAGACCCCAAGGGCCTTGTACAGTATGTAAGGGGTAAACATTAAAATATTCATGCATCAATTAAATCTGTAGAAATTAATCTAATAAATATAACCTGACAAAGCTATTACAGGCTCTTAAGCAGTAGAAGTTATTATGAGGATAAATTCTGCAGGGCTTTCATGGTAATGCTGATTGCATGTGCAGTTCTGACTGTTAGAAAACTATAGTGCTGGGCTGGAGAACTAGTACCAGTAACTCTTTTTGGGTCAAGTGAGATATTTTTTAAAGATGTACCGTGAGGTACATTTAGTGCACTCGTGTTTAACATGTCATATTTTGGTTACAATACGTTTCTCTAAGTGTTACTTATTGTTTAAATAACCTTATAATACCTTAATTCATGAGATGCATCACTGGTAAATGGTACCATAACATCAAATCATAATCAAATGTTCTAGCCACTGTACAGTACATTCATTGTGTAGTATAGTATAGCAGTCATAACCATAAACCATCTTTAACCATAAAAACAAAACAAAAAAGAGATTCCACTCAAAAAAACTTTTTATTTAGCGGTTATCTGGTAGCGTTCCTCTTAACCAATTTGAATGTGTCTGCAAGTTCCAGTAATGTCTTTTTAAAGGGTCAGTTCACTCAAATCATAATTTTATATGCTGTTTACAGGGAGGTCAACCAGAACCAGAACATTGTTTCTCAAATGTTTTTTGTTCTGCCTTTAGGGTTATTGGTCTTAACTGACCTCTGACATCTGAGAAAATGTGAATATAGATAACTAGTATATCTCAAAGATGAAAGGGTCTTATTCCAAACTCATAACAATTTTCATCAAAGGCCATTAATGCCCTCATACACTTACACATTGATCTAACCCTAAGGTATCTATTAGACTTCACATTTTTACAGGCTTATCCCTGTGATGTCTAAAATATATATTTTTTAATACGGAAAAGCCTGTAAAAGTGCCTCGCATGCCCAGGGACGCAATGTCTTGTCCAGGCTCTGAGGCTGTGTAATTGCTCAGGGCCCCCACCCCCCAAAACCCCAGATCTGTCTTTACAGCCTGCATTAGCATACATAATACTGCTCTGTGGACTCAAAGAGTCATGCCAATTGAAAAGCAATCATTTTCACAGCAGAGAACTGCCATCTCCACTTTAATTGAGTGTGAGAGCACTTGCATGTGTATATGCAAGACTGTATCATGAGACTGGAGATAATTGCCTTTGCAATACAACATAGCAATATGTTGTTAATTCAATGATAGGAGCTGATTGCTTTTTGTCTTGTTATGTCCCATGGGCAAGCTCGTGTATTTGTTGTGTTTATCAGAAAACAGAAGGGGCAGACAATAACTGCTGGCCACATCCCTTTAGACTGTCTGTGCTGTTTCTGTAACAATTTTTACACATACACATACAGTACACAAACACACAACAAAAATAATTTGAGCTGCATTTTAAAAACAGGGGCCTAGGGGGTTCATAAACTCTGCTACAATAAAGAGGAGAATTGCACTTGATATGAATGTCCCACTGTTCAGTGACAATCAAGCTCAGTTATCTTATTGTATCATTATCTGTGGATTGCTTTTGTCAAATTGTAAAGTGGGTAAACAGAGACAGGGCTGCACTGTACAGTCAAAGAATGCCATGTTTGTTCTTTGTGAACACCTCTACAGACACTCAAAGTCCATGAGAGTTGTTTTGGTTAAATTTGTGGCTGAAGAGGATATTGATCAAATACAGTAGAAAAACAGGACAGTGGGTATCACTATACCAGTGAGGAATTTCCATTGATTACATGGCCTATAACATTGACAAAATGTAACCTTTACCCTAACCTATGACCTGATAATAATTCCACTCAAATAACCTAGACACACATGTACACACATGGTTGATGATCCAACATTGTCTCCTTTTGGCACAAATGGACAGAATAGCTCTGAATGAAGAACGTATATAGCCAATTAATATAACACAACAGTAATTTCCAATTTCCATACAAAGTGGACAAAGCAAATAGCTCTCAAATGAAGATCAGTGTTAATATGCTTGCTGACTAATTTCTCTCAACATCAGTGAAACCCTGCAGGGACAAAGTGATTGAATCATGAGAATGTGTATTAATGGCAGTAGCTGCTAATTAGCCAAACAGAGAAAGAGGGCATTAATCTTGAAGCCTAGTTGTAGGCCATTCAAGTCAAGAGGAAACTTGGCACTGCCTGCCAAACATAATGGCTAAATGATACGCTGGCGGCTAGAGAGGGACTCCGGGTGCACCAAGGTTAATCTCTGGATATCCCAAACAAAGACTCACTTTAATATCTTTATTTTATCCCTGTAGCTCCTGAAAATGTGTCTGTGTTACTTGTAAGTGAAATGACAGTAAGCTGTAGGACTGTATTTTAGAATTCCTAATAGTGTTATTAAAATATTCCAAATTCACTACCAAGGAATTCAGTTATTCAAAATTATTGTTATTTATTTCTTTGAATGGATATTAGCAATTTTGTACTGTATCAAGCACTTTATAGTATATTTTCAATAATATTACTGTGTTGCTGAGATATTTATATGGGAAAATATTAGATAAATCAGGACAAGCTTACAAGTTTTAACACTGGTGATGCAATCAGCTACTCAAAGACAAGTGAGCTAACTGCAGACAAAGTGGGAGCCTATGTTGTCTCTGATGAGGCACTGACACTCACTGGCTCACTGGTGTAACTACACTGTGGCTGAGCAGGGAAAGGCACTCTATCATCAGCCTCAGAAAAACATAGTTTGCCTGAGGACATAAAAACTGAAGTCAGATTAAATTTGCTCATTTATAAAACTCAGCTTGATGGAGGTTTTAGCCAAAATGAAAATCTTATTGCCTCTTTCATTCAAATTTAATGCAATATAGGTTCTTGAGGTTTATCAGCTCACTTTTTGCAACAAATACAGTGACAGTCACACAGTCTTTTGTTCCAGTCTATTGGCTTACTATATGTGCATTGAAAATGTTTGAAAATGTTTAAAATAGGTCTGACTGACATTTCTAGAAGGCTGACAACCAACAATTAATAACATTGGACCAACATTATTCAACCAACAATATTCACCACAATGTATCTGAAATCAACTATTCAGTGCCAGAGAGCACTACTTGCAGTGAAGAAAAAGCTTGACATCACACCACATGATCATTCATCTGCTAAGTTTGGATTGTGTTTGTACGATTTCTACAGTCAACACACACGGCTGATTGAACCTGCGTTAAGCTGGTTTACCCCACTGGGGTGAAATGGCAAATTTGATGATTAAAATCTCAAAATAAAGTATCTCAAAAACTTGAGTGAAAGTGAAACTATAGCTTGTTTTAGGCATTTACCAATTACTAGGTCTAGGTATTTTGGAAAATAAAAACCCTGTATAACTTCTCATCTTAACAGGTTTAACCAGTGGTCTTTGTCAGC
>BRZM01001130.1:0-5000 GCA_033238685.1 Lates japonicus | reverse complement strand
CCATTCGGACCGTAAACAAACACTGACCATACCCCACCATACTCCCCCACCCGCTCCCCTCACCCCACCAACACCACACCTCACACACACACACGCACACACAGAGCCAAGGACACTATCCATCACCCGCACCTTAAAGTGTCCTAGACTCTTTGCACAATCGTGTGCTGTTGTGTGTATGTAAATTCTATTTAAAAGTAGACATTGTAAATTTTTGTAATCCTTGTATTTTTTGTATCTCTTATATTGTGTACGTCTTGTATATTGTGTACATTTTCATATTTCTATTTGTATTTAAATCTCTTCTATAGTGCATAGTCTGTCTTCGTGGAGCACCCACAATTTCATTGTACTTAACTGTACAATGACAATAAAACCTATTCCATTCTATTCTATTCTAAACAAAAACAAGAAGTGCAGGGAGTTCCCAGGGTCAGCAGCATCTCTTAGTTTTCTTATAAACTTTCACTGCTGATTGGCTGTTACCCGTGCCATGGCTCTGCTGTAACCAATCAGATGGCGCTGTGGGTAGGACAATGCTGGAGACAGAGTAGTGACTGCAGACAGAGAGGCGCAGCTGCATCAGAGCCAAAATAACCCAGTTTTAAATTGATCTCTTATCGGCCGTCGGATTAAAAAAAAGGCTGATGTCGATATGCGTCAAAATGCCGATAATCGGTCTATCCCTAGTTATAAACCTATAATACCGACGAAGCATTCAGATACCTGGAGAATTATATTTCAGACTGCCCTGATGGTTGGTGACCACTGCTCTAACACATTCTTTTCGGGGCCCTTAGGGAACCAAACACAGCACACCAACACACCAAATCCCATCATATACAGACCACAGAGGCACAGAGGAAAAAGTGGGGGTAGTGCAGGGTCAACACGGTGTCAGCATGTCCATAACAACTCCTTAACTAGCAGCTAATTTTATGACCAGTGCCTTACAAGACTTCTATGGCTGGGGTCACCCTGGGACAGTTGTCCAGTCCTTTAGGCTGATTGTCTATGTTCGGCAGCAGCTGCTGCTGGAAACACTGCCTACAGTCCTCTGCAAGGCCTTTCACCTCCTGATGGATGGGAGTGTGTGACGTGAAACTGTGTAAAAGTGATATAAATGGTGGAAATATTAAAAATCCCTCTGTCTGCTGGCTGCAGATAGATGGCTTAACAGTGGGAAGCTCGTTCGCCGAATTTTTTATTGGAATTTGGTTGGATATTTATTAGACTCAGTATATCTAAGATAAATCTTCACACACATGAATGTTAAGAAAATGATTTACTGCAACTGCTCCTCCAGATGTCTATGATGTTTTTTATACTTGATGTCTCAAATCAGGACAGTCATGTGAGTCTATGATGCTGAGAAAAAGATATTCACTGTTTCATAACTGAAAAAATTCTTACTGGACCAGAGGACATCACATGACAGTTGCAATCTGACTGTAGCTACGATACAAAATGGCCCCACAGCTGGGCCCTGCTCCTGGAGTGGGCTTATGGTTTACAGACCCGCTTTCTGCAGTACCACTGTACTGGTATGTTATTGTAGATGTTAGCACACAGTTGTCTCGTAGAATGAGGAATTATTAGTGACATTTCAGTTTGTCTGAAACCTGTCTGTCTGACATACTGTTTCTGATTTTGGTTCATTTAGTCCTGACCAGTTAGAGGAGTTTGATGCATCTTTCCTGTCAACCCTTTCCACTCGACATGGAAGCTGCAGTAATGGCTGATACAGTTACAGTGTAATCATACCTGATAGAATTTAAGGATAGAATGACAAAAGACCAAAGTTGCAATAAACCACAACCATCTTTTAAATGAACACCAGTGTGTCTAAAGGAAGGTACTCTGGTACATGCAAGGACATAAGACTAATGTAAATGTATGGTAAATACACACACGACACACACACACACACACACACACATTCTTGGCTCGTGATATTTCACCCTGGCCTGCTGTCTGGTGCTTACTTGACATAAAAATCCAGATGGCGTGGGAATTCCAGTTTTCCAGCCAGGATCTTCTGGTAGATTCCAAATGGGTTGTCATCAAAGAACGGTGGGTACCTGTGGAGAGAAGTAAATGTCATCTCCAGCCTGTCCCTCTGAAGCTGCACACACACTGTGTGCAAATTCAATCTGTGCTCTGTGAAAAACAGCATGATGCAAGGAACAGGTAAAGCTGGTAAGAGCTTACACACACTCGGCTGTATCAGTCTGAACAAAATAGTGAGTGAACATGTGGTGAGGTCAACATTTAGAGTCGGGGGGTCATGAAAACTTTCAGCTGTGGACAGAACAGCCGACAAGTTTGTCTGAAGAACAAACAAAAAACAACTGCTGTTCAGCATATATGTGTCTAAACTTAAATGATGAGATTTTCATCAATGGAGGTGAATACTGAACTTGCCAGACTTAGTATGTCGCACAAGGAGCTGGTGCCCAACAATGTCTCTGCCAATGTCTCAGACACGTGCCCTAAGCTCCACTGTCAGGGCCTTGATTCCCCTTTCACCAAGCCTCACACAACGCAGCTTCATGTTGGACAGATATTTTAAGAATGCCAAAACATCCATTAAATATATCCGTTGGGTTGTGGGTTTGAACCCTTTTTGTTGCAGGTTGGCTACAAACCTTAAAGGTCAAAAATAAGGTTTAGCTCATGTCCTCTCATAGACAATAGACAATCACAGATAATTCTTCAAATTTTGTAAACTTACCCTCTGACTCTTGAAATATCCTGCAGGAACAATAGATTGCCATTTGGATTGGGGGAGTCTGCCATGAAGTGGACGAAGTGGAACACATGAGTAGCACGCTGCTTTGCATTTTCCTGAACTTTCCTGGAAGGGTTGGCACCTTCCACATGGCCTTTAAAGTCGTTTACCAATTTCACTGAGGGACAGGTAAATAAATAATCAGACATTAAACAATGGTAAACATGCAACAGTAAGATTCATAATCCTAAATGTTTTGATAGGAATGTGATATTCACCATAAGCAGGGAATATTTTGGCACACGCTTGTATTTCACAGCCTGGAAAAATATGAAATGAGATGCAGACATCCAAACTTAACCTCCAGTCACATTGATCTGTAAGTAGAATAAAATGATCCTCACATTTGTACGGATTGTAGAAGAATGCAGCTGCTTCAGCTCATCATGTCGTTCAATTTCGCATTCAGGCAGCTGCCTTGTAACACGAAGCTCTGCGAACAGAAACTGACAATTTTCACAACCATCTGCAGGTGTCCTTGGAGGAAGGCGGTGTTTTTGTCTGACAACAGAGCAGGGAGGTTTGTTGGCTAAGGATGAGGATGGTGTGGTGCTCAGCGGCAAAGGTGAAAGAGCAGTGACAGCGGCTGGCGATCTTCTTGAAGGAGACATAAATACAGCAGAGTCTACTTCTGTGTTGCTTGGTGATGGCAAAGCTGAGAGAGTTGCACTGAAATAATTTGAAGGAGGAGGTGTTTGTGGGGCAGGTGTGGATGGCTCACAGTCAGTGGATCCTGGACCCACAGAATCTGTTGCATGTATGGCAGTGGACAGAGATAATGCAGGTGTAAAGGTGGCTGGAGCATTATAAAGGGTCCTAGTCCTTTCAGATGCCCTTGCAGCTATCTCCCTACGGACGGCCTCTTCAACGGTAGATCCATTCACTTCATCCGTATGGGACGCAATTGGTGGTTGGGGATGGGAAAAATGAGGACAACGTTGCTTTACATGTAAATTTATTTTGTCTAACTCTGTTCTACTTTACAGTTTATACCTTATGTAATATCTTATCTACTTCTCCTTTGCTCTATTTTTAAGAATGACCAGCAAATCAATATAAATACAGCAGTCGAATACATACCTTCAATCCATGGACCTTTAACAGATGCTTGTCAAGTCTGTTGATATGTTTAGAGTCGCATAAGTGAACTGGACAGTCCAGGTTTGCCCTAAAGCTGGAGAAAAGACACCAATGACAAAAGGCATATTATCCAGAGAATAGGACATTACCTTACTGAACAGCAAAATGTGGTAAAAGTCCCTGTATTAATTCATTATGGATTTACCATTGTAATATTAGGTTTTAAGTCCCCATTCCGTGTGTGTTTGTGTGTGTGAATGGTAATATTTCCAAAATACTTAATGTCTGTGAGCAATCTGATTGGTCAACTAGACATTCATCACTATCGTATCACTCTGCCTGTAACTTATTTACTGAGACTGTGTGGTTACCTATTGTAACCCCCTTCAAAAGCCAGTGTTGTCACAGAACAAAAAAAAACAAGTGATACGTAAGGACTTCATATTATATCATTTGTTTATTTTAATAGCCTATTGCATAGGTTTTTGATTTCACTAATTTGTTTTTTTGTTGCTCTCAAAACTTTTTCTACATAGGCTGAATATCCATTTGTAGGCCTACACTGGAATCATCTTTTAATGAACAAATCTGTGATAATCCTGATCTTAAAACAAAAGAACCAGAAAAAAACAGAATGGTTGATTAGTAAAAGCCTCTAAAAATGTCTTGAAAAAATGTCTTGAAATGATATTCCTGTTCAGCTTTGACCTCACTGGACGCATCTCTCCTCTCTCTCAGCTGGCGTGGTGACTCCGTGACAGCGTGTACACAGCAACATCTAGGTTGCTGTGGCCATTACTAAGGAAGATCTACTTTCTGTTGGACATAAAAAGTAGCAGAAAGTGATGCCAATGGACTGCGGTGCAAGCCCATTGGTCCGAAGAATGAAAATCAAGAACCATGAAGAACCGTTTGTACCTCACACAAACAGTGAGCTCTGTGAATAAAGGCAAAATAGCTGTAAATGCATCTCAAGGTGCAAGCGTGTGGCATAGCTCGTAGGCCGGCATCACATCCAAGCCACATTAATGTGTTTGTCTTTTCCTGGAGGCTTTTCTGCCTGCCAAAGTAAGGAAAATCATGTGTCAAAGTGACTGATCCTGGCTTAATGTGCAGTCTCTTGCTGCCA
>BRZM01001129.1:27304-49856 GCA_033238685.1 Lates japonicus | reverse complement strand
TGTGGAGAAAAGGTTTCTTGTTACTGTGACACTGATATTGGCCTTAATGTCCCCCGTGGAGAGGGATGCGGGGGGGTTGGAGGGAAACTGTCTCTGAGGGAAGAGACAGCAGATCATCCAGGCTGCACAAATGACAACCAGCAGTACAACAGCTGGAGAGATGATCAGGTTTATTCCCTGCTTCTGGACAGTAGGTGTGATGGTAAGTGAAAAGACAAAAAAATATATGTGCATATATGTGTAAATTACTGAATTACCTCCTGGGCTGTTCCTGATTCTTCCCTGGGAGGATGATTTTTATTTTTTGCTTTTGGGCAATGTCACATGTGCAAAACAAAATGTGTCGGTATATGTGAGGTGTTGAAGTTGGATAATTACTGTAAGTGTGAGTGCATGTGAGTGAGGGTGCGAGGGGGAAGATTAAAAAGTTACAGCAAAGAAACTCGAGAGAAGCAAGAGAACAAAACAAAAGAGGGTCATTTTCTTGCAGTCGGTTTCTGTCACTCCATAATTGAGAATTGCAATCTAAAGCATCACCAGCTGCTGGATTCACATCAGATGTAATAAACAGGATCATAAATATGTGGTAATCCTAAAAAGTCTTTTCATGATGCTGAAACTTTAGCCGCTCCACCATAAGAAAACCACCAGCGTGGCAGCCCAAACCAGTGTTACAGTATTGTTCTAAACCACATTAGCACCCAATCAATAACAACACAGGGTCGGGTTATGCTGCAAGCTTTGAAGAGGAGTCCACAGGCTACAGGTATTGGGGGTTAAGTCAGCGGATGCAAGATGGGGGCAGGGGGATGTCAAGCAGCTTCTCAGGGGAGTGTTGACAAATCCCCAGATATTGATTGGACGCAGGAGCTTCTGGACACACGCGTCCAAACTGATCTCCTCAAAGCCTGGGTGAGACGCTGCAAACTGCAAGCAGAAGAGGAAACCAGAGGGGTATTAAATGTTGTGACAAAGACGTATGTACTGCAGAGAGAAAGCGTGTGTCTCTCTAACAGCCTTATTGCTACTTGGTTTACTGTACACAGCAACGTGCCGCACTGGGTGACGGATTGCATCCTGAGGGTTTATGGTTGTTGCAATTGGAGGAGTGCGTGTTTGTGTATATACCTACTGGTATAAACACCAACCATGTCGGGACCAGTTGCCTTCCCAATGAAGCAGAACATAATTTCTGAGGTCCTTGTAAAGGTTAGGGGTGAGGTGTGGAGTGGGTATGGGTAGGGTTAGAGGCAGGCTTTGGGTTAGGCTGTCCACAATGAATGGAAATCAATGCAAAGTCCTAACAAGGATAGCAGCATAAACTCGCGTGTGTGTGTGTGTGTGTGTGTGTGTGCACTTCCGCCTAGTCAGTGAGATACAGGTCTGTTTGTATTGACATAGTAAAAGAAACTGCATCCTCGTCAGCAATACTCTACAAGACAGTCAATCACCGCCCCGACGGCCTGGATGCTCCCTTCCACCAGGGCTCAATACACACACACACACATGCGTGGAAAACACACTAACACGTACACATGCTCACTTACACCCCACCTGAAGGACCATATGTCTCGACCGTGCAGAGGGATGATCCCGTCGCATGCCTCCACGCCAAGCTGCCAAATCAAGATGGACGAAATCGTAAAGTTTATGAAGACTTATGGTTGTTGTGGCTTTGGTTAAATATAAAGTAAGTGATATACAGTTGAGAATGGATTTACTTCTCACAGCCTGAAATCCAATAGATCCAACTGCTTTATGTGTAAAATTATAATTATTACTGTAAAGTTTTTCCTTTACAGCAGCTCTAACCGGCTTTATTGTGAGTTTCAGCTCAGTGTTTACGTGCCCGTGGAATATCTGGCTACCAAACACAGACAGACACAGTTGAGTTTAGCAACTAAAGAGACTGATATCTCCCACAGGTGTCGGTGGAGACCAAAACCAGAGCTAAAAGAGAGTAAATATTAGACTCAGATTCGTCAGGTGGCCAGAGACACGACTCCATATGAATGATGTTGCACTGTAACAGCTGGGTGTGTAAAAGTTGCTACAAAATGCAATATCAACTTAAAAACGTGATAACATAGCAGTTCACAACTTGTTTCTGCTGCTTCCAAAAAAATCTGTTCCTGCAGGTTTGAATTTGACCTTGTTAAGTCAGAGTTGTAGAAACTTTGTTACAAAAAATAAGGAAATATATAATGTTTTATAAATGTTATATGGGCTATGACAGAACAAATATTCCCTATAGAGGTATTAAAACAATGTTTAGTGTGTTTTGTGAGTGATTTAAGAGGATCCAGGGACCCGAACACAGCATTAGAGCTGAAGTGTACAAATATAAGGCAGGTAAGGGAACCCTGACTCATCATTTCTGGTCTTCTCCTAAATGTAAAAAGTTCTGGGAGTAAATCTTTCACTTCCTGTGTACAATTATCTGGAAACAAATCAACCTCAGACTGTGTGCTTGCTGCCATGGGTTATCCTGAAAGCTCCCTAAATCTGCCACAAGAGACCCAACAAGATTTATGTTTATAGCTAAAAGTGTTATTTTTGAGAATAGGAATCTATCTCACCTCATTGTTTTAAAAAGTGGCTCAAATACAGGAGGAGATTAGGTCATTCCACATCGGACTCATGCTGTAAATTTGTAAAAATGTGATGTTACTTTACTGATTTTATTAGAAACAAACTGGAGTGTATGTTTATTTATGTAACCTCTTGAGTACAGCCCTTTGTTGTTGCTGCAATTTGTATTTGCATCAAACAAAAAAATGAAAAATGAAAGAAGTGGGGAGCATCTGAAGCTGCATTGACTGAGTCTGACCAGTAGGTGGCACTGCTTTTCTTTCCTGTGCATTGAGAGAAATTTGGTGTTTCCACATTTTTTTGTGTGGTGTGCAGTATGTGTGTGTGTGTTTCGTCATCCATACATTAACAAGCATACAGACCAATGGCGTTGTGCCTATAGGCTGAGACAACAAAGGAAAAGCTTTTGTAAAGACTCTCTGTAATGGCTGAAATAATGGGACAAAGGCCGGTCAGATGCAATGATTCATAATAAGATGAAGCCAGAAAATGATATTTGGACAAAAATGCAATGTTGGATTTAAAAAGAAAAAATCATATAAAGTATAGAGCGAATAAATCAATAATAATATGTGTTATTGTTGTACTTGCTGCCCTCTTAATATCATTATGTGCTGTGATTCAGTTAGTCTTACACTCTTCATACTAATAGATCCCTCTGGTGAGCTCACTGGTATTTTATGGTCACCTATTGATCGTGCAATTAGCGGCCCAGCGGGGTCCACCCACTTCATGTCCAGTTGAGAGTAATGGTTATTGAGTGAGCTGTCAATGGTAAAGGAGGACATTGACCAGAGGAACATGGTGGTGGTGGTGGCTGGTGAACCTGGTTGTGAGGGGGTGGGGCAGCGGGGGCAGCAACAACAACCCCCCACCCTCACCCCCCTGACCTTCAACTCGCCGCTGATTTGATAAGACAAACCAGCAGCTGTGGTGACCTCCACCTGTGACCACCGATCCGCCCATCTCTCCACTTTAACCTGACCCTTTATCACATGAAGCTCAGAAATGGGGTCCTGTGTTTCAGCGAAGAAGTAGGTCCATCCATTAGGCCGACTATCCTTCATCCTGAGGGTGATGATGCAGTTTGAGAGCAATGCAATCATTTCACATGATCCAATCTTGGAGTACAAGCGCAGGATTAAAGTGGACCCTCAGGCCAGATCTCATTTTTATGTGTTTCCTTTGCTCAGTAGCTTCATATTTGTATGTTTGTTTCAATCAAAGGCCTTGTATGCACAGAAAATCCTTGTTTCTCTCAGGGCTGAACCTTCACCCAAGAGGATTAAAAATTCTGATACTGTACGTTGCTTCAAAATAAATGGAGGTGAAAAAGAGGGATTTAAATGTGTTAAAGGAGTATTTCCACTGTTTGCGTAATTGCCTTGAAGTTTTAGTTTAAACTGAGACTGTTCAAAAAATCTAAATCAACCAAATCTATTAAATGTGTCAGTGTTTCATACAGGACGAAGGATCTGTATGTTGCATGCTTGTTTCACAGGATTTGGTAAAGCAGATGAAGCAGTGGAAATGAATTCTCCTGGGACTCCTGAGAGGCAGAGAGGGCAGGAGAATAATGGAGGTTAGGTTTGACAGGATTATAGTGACCGCAGATGTTTGGGGGGAAGAAGACAATCAGAGCAGTGGACACAACGGACCAGACAAGCAATAACCAGCCACTAGCTCCTTTAGATTATTCTGCTGCAAGTTACTCTGTATTCAAACAATAAAACCTCCATAAATTGTTGATACACATGCAGGCAGTTAATCATTACTACAGCGCACAAACTGTAACTTCAAGGTGAACCGGACGACAGAATTCAAATGAGACACTGTGGACAACAGAAAATGTTGATGAGTGAACTGATGCAGGTTTTCTGGACACTTGTGGGCAGTGGAAATAAATTATAAACGCAACCCCGACAAATCATCACTTAACGAGTTTATACAACAAACAAAGAATTGCTCATCTATTTGTGGTCACGTTTCTGGTCATCTAATGAATGTCAGTCCAGTATTATCTCTGTTTATGTTCTTCAGAAGAAGTAGAGGCCGTCCAAAAACAAGCAAAACCAACCACCAGAAAGAAATATCTGGCTCTTCAGCTGCTGCAGGTTACATACAGTAGAGCTGATGATAACTCTCAACAGGAGATCCACCCACCCCACATCCCCGGACCCCCCCATTATGCATAGCCATTTGACTCACTGCTCTTTTAAAAACATTGATTAGTGCAGCTTTAAAGTGGCTGTGATCTATATTTTTATAAGAACAATGAATCAAATCAATGTGTAATGTGAAAAGAAATGAACCCACAGAGAATTAAAACCCAATTTTGCATTTCTGCCAAACACTACAGCAATTCCTCAGCATCTCTCAGGTCATTGTTTTGATTTTTTGATCTTAAACTGATCACTGTTTGGTTCGCTTGCACCAGCCTCTAAGCACTATCTGCCCAGCAACCACAGTTGGTGACTAGCTGGTAAATATAGCAGCTACAGAGCAAGGCCAGTAGTCACCAGGTGGCCCGTAACATAACATAATAATGTTGCTCTGTAATTGCTCCATGTGTCAATAACCAACTGAGATCAACCCATTCCTGCAGCTTTGAGGGCAGGATTTGAACATAGCTATAAAGCATTTCTCATTTAAATCGCTCCATGACTTGGTTCTGCTGCTTTCGGCGCACCCATCTCCCCCAGCCTAACCGTCTCTATCCGGTAACTTCCTTTTCAACTGCCCAGGGGGACAGCTGGGCAAATACTGACCCGTATCCGCCTCGTTTCCCCACGACCCCTTAAGCCGACCTCACCCCCTCCAGCTACCCATTTAGGCCCCCTCTGCTCCCTCAGTTGGCCCCTTAGTAGAGGCGGCCCACCTCGCCAGCCAAGCAACTGGACCTGATGCCCACCCAGGTCTGCGGTCCCTCAGCGGGAGCGACGTGTGAGACTCAGGAATTCCAAACACTTAAGAGCTCAGGCAAATACAGAGGGTCGCTTCACACAAGGAGCAGGGTCAGCTTCTTTAGACAGGACCAACTAACCAGACACTGCTGCCAGCTCTCCCTCTCTCTCTTTCTTCCTTACACATGCACATAGCTAGAGATATAAACTTTTATTCCTTTGTTCTCTGGCTAGCGCTGTTAGCTGTTCCCGGCGCGGTGAGGGACGGATGAGGCTTAACTGAACCTTGGCTTTCTCTCTCCCTTTCTCTCTCTGTTTGTTCTCTTTCTCTTCCTCTATTTCTTTCTCTCATTCTCAGTTTCACACACACACACACACACACACACCCCAACAACCCACGCCTGATTTATTCCCCTGTGAGTGCACTCCTTAACCCTTACAAAGCTCCAGCAGCCAGGCTTATATAACCTGCAGAGTATTTTATGTACATAATAAATTAAACTCGCATCCTTACAAACAAAAAAAAATCTTTACACTTCAGGAGAAACGTCTGCGCTCTTTATTTAATATTATAGTAAAGTATTTCTTGTGCACTTGGGTGTGTTGGTCCGACCTGATGGAGAATTAAAGCTCACAGTGCTCCGTCTTTTGCTAAATGTGAATGTTACACAGTGCAATGCTAAATAAATTATAACTCTTCTGTGTTCATCAAATACTTAACAAGGGCTATCATCTCATTAACTGTTAATGCTTTCAGGTTGTGTCATTTCAGAGAAGTTTCCAAGGAAGTTTCTTGGAAAGAACTGTGTCATTTGGTTCTCTTTATAGAGAAGAGGAAGACGATGTTCAGAGGCAGCAGTAGCCGCTCACTGGACGTAATCAGTGGATTATAAAAGCGGATGTTGATTTTCAGGAGACTTTGAATAGAACTTCTAAAATCTTTATGACTGAAAACTAATCTAAACAAATTTAAACCATAAATATCATAAACATGCCTCAAAGGATTTTATAATCTGTACAGTAAAACCTGCCTGTAACAGGTTACCTACACAGTTTTGATTTAAGAAACTGAAGTTAAGACAAACCAACCAAAATAAAACACGTTCTTACAATCAATACAATGGTCCAGAGGGACGAGAAGTGCAGTAATAATTGTATAATAATAATAGAATTATTGCATTGAGTTTGATTTCATTAGCTGAAGGTGATATAATAATCTTGAAACATCAGACTGAGGAGCAAAAACAAATTGATCTGGATTAAATTTGGTTATTCAATTGATCAAGCTACAGAATCAAGTTTGTCAACTTGATCTCATCGAAGTCTGTTAATGACTCCTCATGGCCACTCTGAATCATTTTAAGGTTGGTTTATACCAACATCAGTCTCATCCCTCCTTTGTGACAGTCTGGACCTTCTGCTCTGATGCCCTGCCAGCTGCCAGCCACAGCTGATCTGAGGCCAGATCTGTTGCTCTCCAAAAACACAGGTCTTCATCTTATCAGAGGCTGACGCCAGAAAAAATATTTTGCTGCTTGTGAGTCACCTACTCTATCCCCCGCCTCCCAATTTACACTGGGAGGGAGACTTCTGCCCCCCAGCATAGCAACTGCCAGAGTCACACCAGTCCCCGGTGTGTGGCTGCGCCTTGGGGTCTAATTAATACAACACACTGTGCATCCATATGGCTCAGTGTGATTAAACAGATAGAGAGAGGAGGGGAGATAAAGGGAGAGAAAGACGGGATAGGATGGGGTGGGGTGGGGGGGGGTTCAGGCAGGGTCCACTCTCCTATTTTTTCCTTCATTGAAGGAGAAGAATACATTGCTGCATTAGTTGTTTCCCTCTGCCTGCAACAACTGTTCACTGTTCAAGGCAATGAAACAAACAGGAGGCTGACCTTGGCACAAAGCAGCGTGATTAGACCCAGAAAAATCAATACATAAAATGTTTCAGTCAATCAAAGAGACAATGAATATCATCTTTTTTTCATGTAATTCGCTATGAAACAATGCTTCCTCAAGGCCAGATACAAGTGTTGGAACAAAGCCCTGACCCTCTTGATGGAACAAAGCCCTGTTTGCAGACCACAATCCCCAAGTGGGTTTCTTACTGAGTATGGATTAGAGATAGGTGAGGGCTGGGGGTAATGGAGAGGGACAGGCCCGGGGCTACAGGAAGAATGATTAAGTGTAGACGAGGAGAAGAAGAAAAAGAAGAAGAGAGAATAAGAAAACAGAAGTGGAAATCACCAAATATGTGTTGATCAGAGATGTAAAGTGATGTGAAGCCTGCCCTCTCTCTCACGTTGGTTTTTTGATTAATTGTCATTGTTCGCAGTAAGAACTCGTTCAACAAAATTCAGTTTAGTGTCTATCCACACAGCGCAAACAACTTTAACACAAATTAAACTCAGATATGATGTGATATGACTGAGACACATCGTCATTCTCTGAGATTTCTGTCTCTGCCCAGATACCATGGAGGTGGCTGAGAAACGTAATGACGCCTTCACACACACAGATTCAAAAAGCTGGGACAAACTGTGAATGAGACCTGGTTTTGCAAACCCTGCTGAACTCGACAGAGTCAAAACCCCCCCAGCTACATTACAGGGGAGCACTGAGAAAGGCTCAACTTTACACAAATATCCAGTGAGCAACATTGAGATGAGAGGCAATCGTGATCATCTGGATCTTTGTAGAAACTGAAGCACAAACTACTCCACGACAGGAAAGAAGCTGATTATCACAGTCTCTGCATGTCCTAATTCTCTATAATATGTCTTGGACTGGCACAAATAAAAGAAGAAGAACAGGTAGAAACAAACACAACACACCCCCAGAACTGCAGACTCATTACAGGCCACATGCTGCCATCTACACCCATAAGAGACATTTACCATTTGCACCATCTTAGTTTAGTGTATTAGCATGCTGACATTTGCTAATTAGCACTAAACCCAACGAACAGCTGAGGGTGAAGGGAACGTCATTAGTTCTGCAAATATTGAACAAACTGAAATTTTGACTCGATGATGGCGCCAGAGGAAATGTCAGAAAATCTCCTGAGGGGAACATGAACACGAGACAATTCGCCAAAACACCAAGCAGCCAATGGACAAACCGACCGACAGACAGACCAAAACTGCTAATGTTGTAACTCTGGATAAAAACGCAGACCTCAGTTTTCATAAGAACTGCTTTCTACAAATAAAAAGCCTTCACAGAAACTGTTGACAGAGTGCTCAGGGCCATCCCACTGTGAAATCACAGTGAAAAACCTTGAGGGCTCTCGCGTGGCCTTTTTCAAGCTGTTTCTGCGCACATTCCTCTCTTTAGGGAATATCCCACCATTCATGGTGTCCTAATGTAAAGTGATGACAGGGGAAATCCAGATGATGCATTCAAGTCCTGCGAGAGCTGCAAACAAATTTCCGTTCAATCACTCCAGCGGAAATCTCAGCTAAATATCTCATAAACATGCATGTGCATCTGCATGACTGGACAGAAAAAGAAAATATGGTAAATATATAAAAATATATGTTTTTGTAATTTGAACTTTCAAAGCATCGTGCACCATCTCTCCCTCCCTATTTGGTTTAACATCCTTGCACCTACTGCCGTTCAGCGCTACCTCCAGCATCCTTCGATTTTCTCTCCCTCCTCAGAGCCACCTCACATCTCCATCCCTTGCTCCCTTTGTCCCACCCTCCCTCTTTTCTTTGTCCTGCTCCACACATTATTGCCGTTGTGCGCACAGGGGAGCGCTCTGCCACTCCCCCTCCCCCATCCTCTACCCTCCTCCCCCCTCTGTTTCTTTCTTGAGGGCACTTGGGTGCGTTGCACGTCTTAACCGGTGAGTTGTCGCTCAAACATTGAGTGTGTGCACGGATGTGTGTTTTTATTGATAAATGAACTGAAACTTGAGGGACGGGGACGGGGGGATGGGGTAGGGGTGGGTGGGTTGTGTCATATATGATGACTGCACATCTCTGCATGTGAACCCTACACTCGCTGCCACTGAAAAGGCCACCCAATTTATCTCTCAGATACATATAAATGTGCTATAAGGGCAGCGTTACAGCCTGCACGGTTGGCTCCTGCAGAACGATTCCCCCGGCACACATTGCAATCACATCAGCCCTCCTTTTCTCAGAAACAGTCACTCCATTAATGCTTTCAGTGCCACGTCTCCTGTGGCCTCAGCATGTTAATGCCCACATTCTCCATCAGTCACCCTCCACCACATGACACTCCATCTTAAAGTAGAGCCACAGGCAACAGCACAGGAAAGGGAGAAGTGGCAGAAATGATATCAACCGCACAAGCCCTCACATAAATGCACAGGAACACAGTCAAAGCATGAGCATATTATACAACAGGCAACAGCTCAGCACAGCTACATGTTATCTAAAGGTTTTAAAACATTTTATAAAATATTGACATTAGTTTATTAGCGGCAGGCTTCAATAGAAGGTGCTGGTCTAACCATGAGGAGCAACTGGGGTTCAGTTTCTTGTTCATGGGCACTTTGAGCATGTGGATACGAGGGGCTGAGGGTCAAACTGCTAACCCTGTGATTAGTGGATGACCACTCCACCTGTGGTGACTCTCCAGGGAGATGTGTTGCTAGAGATTAAACTATTCAACAGTACATAAAGCAGCTAAACGCAGCCTAAACTCCTTTCTGATAGAACTCAAAGAAGTGTTTACTGCACCTTCCAGCAGCATGCCACAGACTAAAAATAACAATAACTAACCCTTTTATCATGTGACAATGCTATGGTAAAGGTTTGCTTGAGTTTATTCAATGGTTAGGTTACAATGATAAACATGCAGTTAAGGCTACAGAACAACCACAGTCATGGTGAAAAGAAACCGCGTTGACTGTCGGTTTGAAACCGAAAACAACGTCCAGTGTTTTCATGCACTGGCTTTGGTTCCCCACTTCACATTCAACACACATATGCATTGTTTCCTTTGAAAGGCTTGTGTGTGGAACTGATTCCTGCAGGTTCTGTTCATAACAGTGAAACTATATATATATACAACTGCTGTATAGAGAGGCAAGTATAGAATGCAAGTACACGAATGGCAATTTCTAAAAAAATACAGACCATAAACCATATGAGCAGCGAAATGGGTTTGACACAATAAAATCCTTAAAGAATAATCCCCAGTGTTTTCCAATAAATATACTGTGGCTCTATTAGCCAAGATAACTTTGCTTTCTCTGTAAATGAGGGGCAATTGTCACAAGCCTCCTACAGCTTTCCAAATAAACTTATCCAACACAATTGTGGCAATTTCCTCTCAGCTTCTTTCATAATTTAAGCTCATAATTGATCCAGGAATATAACATGATGCAAGTATTTTGGCTGGTGGGACACATATTGTAATCCTTCACAGTGCTTTAAATGTTGTATTTGCTTCTCTTACCTTATGGAGAGCTGCAGCTGGTCTGTGTCTCAGTCCATTTTTTAACTTTGTCCAGGAGGTCAAGGTTGATAAGTGCAGTAAAATCGCTTCTGGCTGATTAACTGGTGGAACTACTATGATCTATTTCTCCAAGTCCAGAATCAGCATTCTAGTTCTTCCTAGTTTCCCCCCTCAGTCGACAGTGGAGATCAGTGACCGCAGGAACACCACCGCCAGTTTTCCGGGTGACGTTGTCTTTCGCGTCCTGTTGCTTCATTAGCTCCTCGTCTGTTTCCTCCGGTTCGGATCCGATAAACCACCGCGGTGACTCCTCCTAATAACAGTCCACAGCGTAATCCGCCATTGCATTTAGCTGCATCTTCAAAAATCGTCAGGTATTCCTCAGTTTCCTCTGAAGACAATCACTACAACCACGGTGGAAAGTTAGCCTCACTCATGTAAACGAACCGAGCATGTGCGAACGAATAGGCCTATACAGGTTCCGGGGTGCGATCTATGGCGGCCAGTAAGGACAAACCTCGCACTGCAACGCAAGTAAACACGTGCAAAATAAGTAAATAAAAAACATATCTGCCTCAATTTGACAACATGTGCTTTGCAAATACGCAGAACACAATCAAATACACAAACACGCTGCAAATACAGAAAGGATGCAAAACCAAAAATCACCTCAGACTGATAAACACTGAGAGCTTCCCTGCTTTATGTAGTTAATTAACTGTGTATATTTTACACAGTTTCAGCCAACTTGTCACTTGTTACATTGACATACAACCTTAACCAGTAGTTTAATAGACAGGAAGGTAAGTAGATCAAACATTTTTGGGTTAACAATTCCTCAAACTATATCACTGCCATAACCCCAGGGTCCTATTTGTTACCATTATTATTAACATCATCATCTGCCCATCACACAGACCAAGATTTCCCAGAGCTCACCCTGGAGGCCTGGAGAGCTTCCTCTGTGCTGACAGGATATGCAACGTTTCATCTGTTGCATTTGTTTTGTTTGCATCGTTTCTGTTTGCACAGTGTGTTTGTGTTGTTAAACTGACAAAGGGTTTCTTCAACAGCCACATTTATGGGAAACATACCATGTTGAAATGTACCTGTATTATACTTCTAGTATATTTTGATGATGATATTTCTGTACTTTAAATTTGAATGAAACGATTACCTTTAAGTGAGTAGTTTTTAAATGTAGTGTTTAATAAAGATCGTACATGATTTGCATAACTGAGTCTCTTGGATCCTCTGACACTCTGCACACAGAGGACAGCATTTAAAAAAGAAACAGGAGCTGACAAGACGGTTTTGATTATTTGCGATGTGAAAGGAAGGATGTCACCTGGAAGTATGTTACGGCTAAATCTAGGCAGTAAAAGAGGAAAACAGAAAGAGCAAAGGCAGAGACATCAGAGGTGAGGCGGGTGTGAGGTTGTTGGTGTGGGCCTCTGGCCTCTCTCTCTTGGCTTGGCTCCTTTGAGCCACTAAAAGGCGGGCAGTGCTAGGAAGCCAAGCAAGCTGCACCCTCATTACTCCTCCTCCCAAATCTCTGGGAGCTGGGGTCGCTCTCGGCAGCACCGTGCTGGGAGGCAGGGGCCCAGATTAGGGTGGATGGCCGGGGTAGAGGTTTCCTGCTTTTGCTGATCTGGACTGTTTTGTGTGTGTATTGTGTGTGTGTGAGGGAGGGGCTGCGTGAGCTATATGGGTTGTCTGTGCAAAATACATTGAAGAACTCGCTGTGATTACAGAGCACACTCCCTCTGCAGTCCACCTCGTCATGAGCTACAGATTTTGTGCTTGCTCCCGACGCGGTCTTGGCTGCGTTGTGGCTGTAAAGAGAGGTTGACAGAGTCTGTCACTGGATAACACAGTAAACTCAGTAGCTTATATATTTACTAAAAAACAGATTTTAATTTGGTGTTGTAAATGACACCTAAAATTAGAAAAGAACTGCTGGAGAAATGTTTTGGCCACACCCCAAATAGAATATGGATATAATCAAGAATGTCACAGTAGCGGGATGCAGTATGAATTGAATTTTTGTAGCTGACGTCTTTAGAAATCAAGAGCCTGCATGGCGATTTGGTTGCTGGGATCAAATCTGTAGATGCGCCACACGTCTGCAGGGTCGCAGACGTAGAGCATTATTTGGATGGATGGACTAGGTTGTTGTGAACCAGAATGACACTAAGAGATAAAAGAAACTGAGGAGTTAGTTCATCTAGGTGTTGGCAATATTATAATGCACAGGAAACAACTATACAATAGGTCAAACTAGACAAGAAAGGCCAATGAAGTACACTGTATTTGGATTATCGAGTGTTTACATAGACAGAAATAATTTAGCGGATCTGGTCACCAATTTTAGAGCAAGAGTCCTTTAAAGTGCTTAGAAGATTGCTTACTGCCTCTTTGAATTCAGTCACAACTAGGCAAACACCGTCTGTGGGGAATGCTGTGTGATGTCAGCCCAGAAACTCGACTACTGCTTTATATTAACCTTCATTTCCCTTTCTAATAAAGTTTGACTAAACGGAAGTTTGGTGCAAAATCAGCATCTTTATCCCATTTGGCTTCCTTTGATTTCCTGAGGAACAGTGTATCATTATTAAAGAAATAAAAAATAAACTGGAATCACCCAGCACGGTACGCTTTCCCCAGCAGTGAAAACAAAGACAGAAAGGAGAACTGATTACGCCACCGGACTCTTTGTCTTGAAGTTCCAATCGCGGATTGCGGATTCACAGTGATTAAGTCCAGCTTGTGCTTGACCAGGGAGCTCTGGGCCTTGCTGCTCAATACTCTTTGTCACGGCCCGGCGGGCCATGAGTTAATGTGCTGAACGGTGAGGACAGTAAGTGGGAGGGAGGAAGCCACTGCATGGTTGATCACTGCATCTCAGTGTGGATACAGGAGGCAGGCAGGCAGGCACACGCAGCAACATGAAATGATGCTTCTTTATCCAAGCTGAGCTCAAGTCTCTCGTCGTCCACACAGATATTGGACTTACAAATTCAAGCATGAGAGCCGAGATTGGGCCAGACTTTCAAATAGATCCTCATACTCTCAGGATATTTGAACCGAGACATTTGATTTTTCCAGCTTTTTCCATAACTCAAGTACCTGCAGGATCAAACTAGAAACTTGAGCAGCCTCTAACTCCCTGGGCTATCAGACCAGCAACACTTTTACTCTATTTCTTATAGACTCTGGGTAACCCTGGGTTTGTTCACGGAGATTTCAAACCCAAAGCTCAAAACTTCGGGAGGGTCTTTCCCTTAGGATGCTTTACCCTTGGCCTCCATAGCGTGGCAAAAGTGGTCCAGCTTTTCTTTTGGACGCACCTAGGAAAGTCAAAGCTTAAAGACTACAACTCTAGAATGGCTCTAGAGCAGACTCAAGCCGAAATGCAGCTCATAAGTGTGTGTTTATTTGGAGGGCTGTTTTGAAATTTTTGCAGGCCTATACGGTTTTAAAACCTCAGTCATCTGAAGCTTATACTTCTACTTCAGGTACAAAGTCTGAAAAACATTTTTGTCTCTAGCCAATCGTGAGGCTCAGGGGACTGTTGAGTTTGTTTTCTGTTCAAGGGACCACTCACTCAGTTTTGGCTTAGGCTCATTCAAGTAACTTCTGTCCCCAATGGACTTGCCCCACCAAGGATATGGGCTCAATACTTATGAATCTCTGTGAATTGTAAGTCGCTGAAAAACACCAGGAGAAGGTTCATGATGTTATACACACACACACACAGAATAAGACAGTTTCTGGATTTATTGTACTAAAATAATTTATTATCATCACTGTTATTATTTTTCTTCAATCAAAGTGTTGCTGTTAGATCCTAAAACAATGCAGAGCCACTAAAATGGTCTTTGCATATACTTTTACAGTACATGTGGTATATGGGATATATCTGGGTATAATTACTGTACGCTTAATTAGAAGTGTAGAAACGCTTTGTGAAACATGGTAGTGATCCTGACAGTATAGAGGCAACATGCAGATTTAATTCATCTCATATTGACCTGAACTTAACTGTAGCACAAACAGACAGAGGCAGTGACCTCAGACAGACAGACAGACTGCCACATGACGGACAGGCCGGACGGTTCAGACAGATATTGATCATGGACTGACTTTACCTAGATTTGTTAACTCCTTTAAGCTTCCTTTAGAATGGCTATGGGATTCATTAAACACAGGTAACACCAGTGGGCTTGGTTTACACATTTGGTAATGCATATGGTTTTTGGTTTCGGGATGGCTGCATTTGGACCCTGCGTGGTTAAAACTAAAATAAATCTGCATAGATTAAAATAGGCGTTTCACTTGTTTTGAAGAATGAACTGCAAGTGGTAAAAGGCGGCTGAAAAATGTTTCCCTTCTCTTGCCCTTTGTTTGCAGTCAGTGGCACAGGCCATGAGCAGAGGAAGCAGGTGACATGGAAAAGGTTTTGTGTTTTATTTTCACTACAAACACATCAGGACTCCAGCCTAATTCTCTTTTGTGGGACTTCCTGTCAAACCTCATATGTATCAAGCTTCAGGATCTGCAGCTACTGCAACATGTTTTGACAGCATTTGATGTCTGTGTGAGAGGGATGATAAGCGTACTTTCAGGTCACCAGCCGACAGTAAACTCTCTTAGTCAGGTGGCACGGACTTGGCGATGCATTTTACACATCAGAATAGACAGTTTAAAGACATTTGAAACAATTCTTTTACGCAGTGAAAAGCACATGAACTGAGCTTTTCTGCAGGTCAGAGTAGTTTTGAAACATGATTTTTCTTGAGATTTCAACATTTGTATTTAGTTGGGTGTAGCTCTAGTTGGTGATATCATGAAATTGTCCATGCCCAAAGTTTGATGAATCCAAATCTAATGATAGTTTGTGGGATTGTTTGGCTGTTGTTAGTCTTTTATTGGTAAGCTCTTAATAAATCTGCAGGATGTTGTGTGATGACCAAATTTTCAACCTTTGGGCTGAGCAGGTTCGTATTTACTACCTTGATATGGTTTGATTTGCTTAACTATATAATTAGCATCATTCTCCTTTCAGACTAAAGAGCCTTTTGCACTGCGGGTTGATTAGAGACTGTGGTGCTCTACAGGAAAGTTTACAATGCACTGTCCACCATAAAGCAAGGCTAATGATATTTGAGGCTGTGGGACAAGGTGTGGGGTCAATCACCTGCAGGAAGTGAATCCTACTCAGGAGCTCTTTTTCTTTCAGTGGCCAAATAAAAGGATGACTGAGCAGGCGTAGAGATTCACGATTGGTATGTCAATATAAGACAGTTCTCTCCGACAAAATCGGGTTTTGTGGGAGGGAGGGTACCGAAGACAACTTGTCTAAAGTGGCAGGTATGAGCATGACTGGTGGGAACAGGATGGATGAGGAGTGATCATCAAGGCATCATGAGAACAAGACAGATTTAGATATCATGATTAAACAACCTGTACCGTAATGCTATCTTTTGAAACAGATCGACCGACAATGAGACAAGGACCATCAATGGCACCATATTGAGGATCACAGCATTATTTTACTTGCCACATTGTTCATTCAAATGTCACGGTGTTACCATCTGAGTCAATAATGATTAACTAACACTCAGCTAAAAATATACGTTAAGCTTTTTGTTTCTATCTACTGGAGGACCTCTGCCTTTCTGCCTTTAAATAGATTGGATTCAGTCCTTTTCCTCGACAAAATTATATAAAATCTCATTGAGTCCTCAAGAGCAATTAAGTACAGTACATTTAACTCCACCCATTTTGACAAGGTGTGAAATCATTTAACTCAACATTATTTGACATGCAGGCATCCAAGGTTCTCAAATGAGCATGAGATAAGTGCAGCCGGAAGTGTAGTCAGGTTCACCGAAGTCATGCCAGTTGTTTGGTGCCTGATCAATGCCACGTAATGTAAAGGATATTATTTCAGGAAGCATGAGTCGGAATGTCCCAAGGGTCTCATACAAGTCCTCCACCCACTTTCATTACAGCGGTATATCTATATTCACTTGTGAATCATTGCTGATACATCAAACCAATAGGGGCTAAGGCCCTCCTCCTGCTCCTCTGAGCTTGAGCCTGGTTACCTGTGTTCAGTTGTTTGCCTTAGAGAGAGGAGGCAGAGAGAGACCTGCACAGACAGATGTATAGTTTTCACGAGGGTTGAGAGCACTGAGATCATAATCCAGTGTTAAAAACAAAAGTCTCACGCGTGCCAGTCCAGGATGCCTTCTTTGAACCTGAGGTGCTGGGAAAGAGTAAGAATGAACTACAGCTCACGACAAACAATTGTTGTGAAATTAATCTGCTAATTTCTCAAGATAATCAATTAATCTGACCAATGTTTAGGTAGCTCCAAGCCAACTTAGCTCCGACCATATGGTGAAAACAGATCGTTCAGGAAGCAGATTGATTCATTTTACGGCGAAAACTTTAGTTTCCCAGTCATCAATTTAAACCAAATAGAATAATTTAATCTAGTTGATCACTTGTATTTTCCCTCCGAAATAGAAACAGGTTAATTTGTAATCCCCTGTCCTTATTTCATCACTGAGACACCGGGGCTGGCAGCTTCAGACTATTTTCTGACAAGTTTTCTTTTTGTGTTTCAGACCAGTGGCAAGCGACAAATACTCATCCTGCACCAGTTTGCTCTGGTAAGAAGAACAAAGAAAGCATCCGTCACAGCAAACCTGCACAGACTGGGCAAAAGTAGATTTGAAATCATGTAAGTCCAGAAGGCAGAGTGTGGCCCTGTTTGATATACATATAACCTACGGGGATCAGGCGTCCCCTGAGCACACTCTCCTATCCGAGTCAGAGTTCAAGACGGAGGACCATAAAAAGCAAGCAGCTAACAACCCAAGGCAGAGTTTGGTGATTAGCACCCATGACACCCATCACATATGACAAAGGCCCATTTTCCACTGGCTGTGCTTGAAAGAATCATCATCTCCTCCGCTGATGGGTTTATGGCCAGTCAGTCGGTGAGCCTTCTGGGGCTCCATTGAAATGCACAGCTATTATTGCAGCAATAGGACAACTGGCCCGATCAGCGTCTCGTCACGTAAACACGATGCGTCTTCCCCATCCCCAGTAGATCAGGTTCAGCGGCATGCTCCACTGAAACCTATCCATCACAGGTGAGATGTCGACGAATTCCTGCGGGAGATTAGCCTAAATTACGAGGACGGAGGGAGGAAGGAAGGAAGGAAAAAGCACACCACTTGTTTCCACGGTGAAATTATCTCAGCGAAGTAAAAACACTGATTAAGGCTGCAGCAGCGGAGAAAATATCACACTGGTGGTTAATAAATATACAGGCAGGAGACATTTAAATTCGGGCATTTGTTCTACTATTTGACAAGTACATTATTATTTTCCCAACACTTGTAACATGGTATTAACACCAAAGTGTACAATTAAATACAGAAATGGATGCAAGAGAAAATCTACAGACAAATGAAAACCTGTAAAATAACTTTAAAAGGCATAAAATTACAGTACCTAAGATGGTCCTTTCGAAACAGAAACTATATAATACTGGTTTTGCATTAAAATGGCAAGAGTGATTCTCCTTACGGTGGGACCGTACATCCTCCCTATCTGGAATACTCCTTTAATGATCAGATGTGATGCCGTGTCTGGGGCTGAAATATCCATATGCAACCTATTGCACCGTTCATGGACTATCAACAGAATGGGAGCTAGAGAGCCTCACGTGCTTTCACTGAAATTGGGAAGTTGTCACGGCTGTCAAAATTACAGACTTGGAATTTAACTAGAGCTAGCATCAACAGTTTTTTCCATTCCATACTCTAACAAAAACCAGTCTCATCGACATCACTTGAATGCACAAATGGCTGGAGGTGATCAATATTAAACCAGTGGTGTGGGCTGTGTTTGTGTGGCGGGTTGTGGGTGCACCCACTTGGCTTTGCTTTTCGGTTTGGCTTGTTGCGGATGGAAACTTACAGGCGATATAAAGTCAACACCAGTGAGACCGAAGAATAAAGTTAAAAGCTTCTGATAGCAAGAAAGAAAATAAAACAATAATAAATAAAAATCTGATAAGCATTACACCCACTGAAACTAAAGCATGACGATGAACTGTTTTTATTAGTTAATTACGAGATAAAGGTCCTAAAAGGTTCCTCCCCTCCATTTTATCGTTTATGTCCCTTTTCTGTCTACTCTTTTTGTCTGTCTGTCGGCGCAACAGCAACTTGCAATATAGATACACATTTATATATATGTGCCTGTATTTCTCTGTCGGTTGTTGCGTACTCTGTCTGTGTTTAACTAGAGTGAGACCATAGAGAAGGCCGAAAAAACAGGGTTGAGAGTAGAGTTAATCGCAATGCATCAGAACAAGTCCTGCTTACAGTATATGGCCTTCCCACTAGACAGAGCCGGAGAGAAAGCCCTCACAGTCGTTCAGCTACTGTGACCATCTCTCAGCTCTCTGTCTGTGGTCGTCATCCCAGCGTTGTATAAACCGCGATGTTCCTAGGCGCTTAAAACTAGTCAAGTGTTGATGGGAGGGCTGAGGTGTGGTTTGAGGCGCGATGAACCAAGCATGGTCAGCAACTATCATCCTCCTGGGCAAGCTTAAGAAGTGTAGGGTGACCAAGGTGTCATGAACACAAATCACACTCAGGCTAGAGTAATTGCAGCTGGGGCCCTACTGTCAATTTAGTTGAAATGAACAACAGGAAATAGGCATTTGGTTGATCGATAATCAGAATCACCATGGTTTCTTTGAGAGAATGATTTAGACATTTTGATAGTTGAATGAAGTTGGTAATATCCATATCATTGATATCTAGAACAAACAGTCTGTTTCTACAAGTAAAAACTATTTACTGGACTAAACAAATAGTTATGACAAGCTTTGATTGCTCTTTATGCTAAGCTAAGCTAACCGTCTGTGGCTCTAACTTCATATTACCATATAAGCATTTCCAAAATGTAAAACTATCATGGCATTGTGAGCTGGGAGGCGGCTAGCTTATATAAAGACTTGAAGCTGGAGAAACATCTGATCTACAAAACCAGGCAAGCTAGGGGTCTGTAATAATTATGAATCCGCCTCATTTGTGATTTGATAATAACGCTGACACAGTGCAATTTGATTTTAGTTGTGTACCATATCTTCGCTTCATACAATCGGTATCATAATTAAAAGAAGGAAAGTGGTGTCTGCCAACAAGAAATAATAGCTGATAAACTATTATATACGAATAATATTTAGGATATTTACGTCGTTATATAATTTTCCTTCTACTTTATGTCTTTTTTGACATACATCATAATATACATTCATTCAGTCAATAAAATGTCTACACAGACACATATATGATATATATTATATTATTCTTGTCAATTAGACATTATAAGTCGCATCTCCATTCAACAGAAACAACCTAAATATACTTCATATATATCTCTCATTCTTTTCCAATTTCAACTATAATAACTTCCACATTTGGGGGTGGTCTTTTGAAGTAGTGATCTGGCTAACCTATTTTCTTCAATCTGTCAACATGAGGTACTGTTGATCTGACGGAGATGATTTAGGAAAAGGTTTTCATTACATGACAAACGGACAACAACAACAACAACAACAGCGACAACATTAACATTATTATCTTAAAATTGAACATTAGTAGCATTTGGAAGTGCTTTATATATTTGGATGCCGTTTTTCTTTCTATCGGCAGCCGGCGGGCGGAGATTCTTGACATCTGGGAGTGGTCAGCACCTGAGTGCCCTTAATTTTTCTCAAAAACCAGTGATCAGTTCCCTCCGCGTGTAAAGTGATTGTAGGGCACAAAAGGAAGGTAAAAGTCCTAAAGCTTCCACCAGCACATTTTCCATTCCGGCTGGGGAGTGGTTTTGTTGAATCGATTGAGTTCACAATGGAGTCTAGTGTCTTGTGGTAGGAACTCACATAAAAATGTGATATCACTCGGTAGTCCTGAGACAGAATACTTGGTCCTGGAGGAGGCAGGGGTCTTCTGTGAGGCGAGAAGGTGGGATGTTGGTGGGTGAGGCGGGTGGCAGGGTCTTTGACGTCCCACAGAAAAGTAGAGATAAGACTCCAATAACTTATAACCACTTTGATATATCCATGATAAGATATATGTATTCATATATATATGTATGTATTTGTATATATAGGCTTGAAATAAAATCATCATTGTGTAACAGGGACGTTCTGAGGCTTCTACTCTATGCTTAGCTTACCAGAAAGAATTAAAACTTATCACAGTTAGGACTGTCCTTTTTATCTGAAATTAACGGTCTTTGTAAGTTTGGAGAAAATTTAAATAAGATTGTTTTGATAATTTAAGTCTAAGGCTGACAGGATGCTGGTAAGTTTCACTAACTTGGTCCAGCGGGTATGAAGATCAATGACGGGTATTTGGGTCTAGTTTGGATAGTTATGTGTTCCATTTATGAACTGATTTTAAAAGTATGAGCCCTAAAAAGTAAAATAAGAATATTGCTAGCCTGCCTAGCTAAAACAGCTATCCTTTAGAAGAAGAGCTCTAAACCCAGGCCAAAAAACCTCAGTTCTGAGTCCTCACAAGTTTGCTTAAAAAAAAAAATCTTGCATGAAAAAGGAAAAACTACTTTAGAAAGGAAAACATTTGTCAACCTGGTAGAGAAAGAGTCTAAAGGGACACTGTGGACCAGTGTCGTGTAGATTAACCTTCCTTGATTAGCCTTGGTCCTGCTGAACCGCTCCTGCTGCGAGGCTCCTGGAACTAAGCCTCAAATATTCGGCTCACATCACGAACTGGTCAGGCGGTATAGTAGACAGCTGGGTGTCGTTCAGCATGTAGGGAGTGGGACGAAACAAGCGCAGGCAATGATTAAACGGGAGTTAGACAGGAAAAGTCATGAGAGGAGATGACACACAACAAGACAAAAAACTGCTTTAATTTTGGCAACTCAGGCTGGTTATGATAGTGCTCTGCCAAAAGTAACTCCTGAGAGATATCAGGCGTATGGCAATGCTAAAAAATACCGATGGGTCCCGAGTAGAATGCAAAAGAAACACTAGCGTTAAGATGGTCATGCATTTTTAAACAAGCCGAGAAGAATAGCTCGACTTTACTGGGGATAAATCAGGAAGCAAGTAAAAATGAAAGCAGTGAAAATGTAAACTTAAGTTGGTATGAACTATACAATTTCCTGCAAGACTCACCATACATATGTCCTGTGTATTTAGGTTGAGTAGAAAAATCCTCTCAGCTGGTGCTGTTAGGCCACTTTCTTCCTTCACATGCCCGTTGACCTCCATTTCTCTCCTGGCGTACGATTTCAATGAGGCCCTGGGAGGGATTCAGGCACTAAAACCGCCACTTGCGGTTGTATTATTAATATTATTATGTGTGTGTGTGTGTGTGTATAGCTGTGTGTGTGTGTATTATATATATATATATATATGTATATATATATATATGTGTGTGTGTATGTGTGTGTGTTATTGTTGTTGTGTGTGTGTGTTGTGTTGTGTGTGTGTAATTAATTAATTGTTGTTGTGTGTCTGTGTGTGTGTGTATTATTAATTAATTATTT
>BRZM01001129.1:2192-20900 GCA_033238685.1 Lates japonicus | reverse complement strand
AAGATAGAGGGGGCAGTCAGGGCATCACAGCGTTTCTACTTGCCACCATTAGTGTATGACCTGCTATAATATGGATCTCATGCATCACAGACCCCGCTCTGTGATTGGTTAAGGAGGCAGGCCTCAGCTTGAGATCTACCATTAGCTAATTAGCTCATAAACTCAGCTAGTTGACCAGGAAATGCAGTCAGCCATTTAGAGAACGGAGCAGCTTGATGTGCATCGTAAGAATTTGCACTGTGTAGCTGAGCTGTGCAGTGACAAAACAGAAGACATTACAGTCTGGTTCATTATCACAGGCTATAATGTTACAGATTAGTGGATGTGAAAAGCAGGCCTACCCAGTGTTCCTGCAGAATATGTTGTATGTTATACAGTTATTTTCATTATTGATCAATCTGCCAGTTATTATTTTTTGATTAATCAGAAAGAGTTTAAAATGCACATCACAAATCCCCAAAGCCTTGGATGATGTGTTTTGTCTGACCAAAATCAAAATATATTTAGTTTGCTGTCATTAAAGTTCAGTTAAAACCAGTGAATATTCATATTTGCCACACCAGGATCAGTGTCATTTGTCATCTTAAAAAATCAATCAATTATTACAATTCATTTTCTCTGAATGTGTGAACTAACAGATTAATGGATAATCATTTCAGGCCCTCTCACAACATTTTTCCAATCCAGGAGATCAGGATTTGTGTTGTCCTGAGCCGTGGCAGTATGCCTTGATGTTATCAATATTTAAAATTACAGTATGTAACTTTACTAGCACTGATACGTATCTTAATGTGGAGCCTTCAAAAGCTTCTGTGACCCAGACTCATTAAACAGCCCAGCAGCAGTACAGAGATATTTTCCCTTTTGCCCTTCGAACCAATCAGAGAAGGCCAAAGTCAGGGATGGGAGCTAACAGCTGCTAGTCAATATCTGAACGTGCTTCTGGTCTTCTACTCCTCTCGCACAGAGGCTTTAAGCTAGCATTAGCCTCTGGAAGACGTCGCCATGGCTGACTCACAGGCTAGAAAGCTCCCCAGTTCCTGAATTAGCTGAGACAGCAAATACGATAAGTTAATGTAGGTGAGTCGAGCGTTTGCTTTCAAGTCTTATGCAATAGCTAGCTTGATTTCACAGATATTTCAAGCAGGACTAAGAGTTTTCAGTTGCATTATCATAACCTTAAAAACAACTTTTCTTCATTCTGTTGGTAAAAAACAAAATCTGGTGGAATTGCATGCTACTACATTACTGTACACTGGACAAGCTCAGGCTACAAGCACCAACCCTTATGATTAGAAGCCAACAGTGTCTCCCACCGAGCTACAGCCTCCTCATAAATATTAGTAACATATGAAATTTTATAGAAGAGCAGGTTGAAAAATGCACAGTAAGGTGAGTTTTACCTGAAGCCCAGAAAGCCATGTGGTGTGGTCTCTAGTGTAGGGAAAGGAAAGAAAATGATATGGCATGGGGCATAATTTACTCCTGAACTAAGCCAAAACAAAAGTAATGTAATGCAAATGATATTCAACAGCTCCAGGCAGCACAATAATTCTGTTCTTATACATATACATACTCTGATACAGGAAGCTTAGATATACAGTGAGAGCAAAATAGCTAGCAGAGAGGTTTTGATTAATGTGTGTACATGCGTGTGTGTGAATGAAATGTACAATCGATTCCCCTTCCCTCCCCTTGTCCGATTTGCTCTTGAAGGTCAGCATCATGAGAGATGGCTGAGGGGAGAAACCTCTGCTTGTGTATATTTTCACACACACACACATCCTCCACACATATTAATTAAAACCTCTCTGCTAGCTATTTTGCTCTCACTGTATATCTAAGCTTCCTGTATCAGAGTATGTATATGTATAAGAACAGAATTATTGTGCTGCCTGGAGCTGTTGAATATCATTTGCATTACATTACTTTTGTTTTGGCTTAGTTCAGGAGTAAATTATGCCCCATGCCATATCATTTTCTTTCCTTTCCCTACACTAGAGACCACACCACATGGCTTTCTGGGCTTCAGGTAAAACTCACCTTACTGTGCATTTTTCAACCTGCTCTTCTATAAAATTTCATATGTTACTAATATTTATGAGGAGGCTGTAGCTCGGTGGGAGACACTGTTGGCTTCTAATCATAAGGGTTGGTGCTTGTAGCCTGAGCTTGTCCAGTGTACAGTAATGTAGTAGCATGCAATTCCACCAGATTTTGTTTTTTACCAACAGAATGAAGAAAAGTTGTTTTTAAGGTTATGATAATGCAACTGAAAACTCTTAGTCCTGCTTGAAATATCTGTGAAATCAAGCTAGCTATTGCATAAGACTTGAAAGCAAACGCTCGACTCACCTACATTAACTTATCGTATTTGCTGTCTCAGCTAATTCAGGAACTGGGGAGCTTTCTAGCCTGTGAGTCAGCCATGGCGACGTCTTCCAGAGGCTAATGCTAGCTTAAAGCCTCTGTGCGAGAGGAGTAGAAGACCAGAAGCACGTTCAGATATTGACTAGCAGCTGTTAGCTCCCATCCCTGACTTTGGCCTTCTCTGATTGGTTCGAAGGGCAAAAGGGAAAATATCTCTGTACTGCTGCTGGGCTGTTTAATGAGTCTGGGTCACAGAAGCTTTTGAAGGCTCCACATTAAGATACGTATCAGTGCTAGTAAAGTTACATACTGTAATTTTAAATATTGATAACATCAAGGCATACTGCCACGGCTCAGGACAACACAAATCCTGATCTCCTGGATTGGAAAAATGTTGTGAGAGGGCCTGAAATGATTATCCATTAATCTGTTAGTTCACACATTCAGAGAAAATGAATTGTAATAATTGATTGATTTTTTAAGATGACAAATGACACTGATCCTGGTGTGGCAAATATGAATATTCACTGGTTTTAACTGAACTTTAATGACAGCAAACTAAATATATTTTGATTTTGGTCAGACAAAACACATCATCCAAGGCTTTGGGGATTTGTGATGTGCATTTTAAACTCTTTCTGATTAATCAAAAAATAATAACTGGCAGATTGATCAATAATGAAAATAACTGTATAACATACAACATATTCTGCAGGAACACTGGGTAGGCCTGCTTTTCACATCCACTAATCTGTAACATTATAGCCTGTGATAATGAACCAGACTGTAATGTCTTCTGTTTTGTCACTGCACAGCTCAGCTACACAGTGCAAATTCTTACGATGCACATCAAGCTGCTCCGTTCTCTAAATGGCTGACTGCATTTCCTGGTCAACTAGCTGAGTTTATGAGCTAATTAGCTAATGGTAGATCTCAAGCTGAGGCCTGCCTCCTTAACCAATCACAGAGCGGGGTCTGTGATGCATGAGATCCATATTATAGCAGGTCATACACTAATGGTGGCAAGTAGAAACGCTGTGATGCCCTGACTGCCCCCTCTATCTTTTTCTCTCTCTCTCCTCATTTGTTCTTCCCGCCGACTCATCATTTCTCTTTTGACCACCCGTTCATTTTTCTCTCTCTGTTTTTACCACATCTAAGTCTGGCTTCTCATTTGTTTCCTCCCTCTCTTCTTTCCTCCTTTGTTAGTCCCTCGCTCCATCTCCCTGACTAATATAGACTGGTAGAGCCAAGTGGGAGTGGAGCAGTGTGTGTGAGCGATGGAGGTGTCTGCTCCCTTCACTCACTGCAACAGAGTGCAAGTATTGATTTTTCTGGTGCATATTTAAGATTTTCACTTCATATTTCTCTTTTATGAATAATAACCACATGCACGGATGGCTGACTGCCAGGGCCGACTGGAAAAAACTGAACTTTCCGTGTGCATTAATGCATAAAAAAACATTTGCTGGATGAATAGAGTAGAGTAGTTCATAATCACACATCCATCAGATTTAGCAACAGGCTGACTACTTATGCTTTATCCTTTTCAAGTAACATCTTGAAACTGTGTGTAGAAAAACAGTAGAACACAAGAGACTTGGCCGTGACATCTTATCAGCCATTATACTGTAAATAATGCAGTATCTTACATACTTGAATTCACCGACTTTGAGCCCAAGTCAAAATTGCTACAGAAAGGTCATGCTTCTAAATAACAACTGAACCCAGAGCAGAAAAGCAGATCTACCGTGTCTATTAATCTGTCTATTATTGCTAGGATGTATCTTCAATAGCACATACAGTGCTGTAACACGATACAACATTCCTCACAAGATGCAGCCTCTAAAGTGTGAGGTGCTGGTGCTGAGAATGGTAACTAACAGAGCTGGCTTGCTCCATCCTTCTCCTCATGACATTCCTGGGGACTGTCATGGGAAAGCATCCAACATCCAGTCAATACGCTGCTCGCACACAAAGGCACAAATAAATTGAGGCTCATGTCTTGGCAGGCACGAATTCCAGCAGCTGCAGCGTGAGAAGCAACAGAAATGCAGAGGAATTGAACATCTGATAATGCCAATGATCAGATCAAGGCGGTAGTGACTAATACTGACGTCTGTATTACTTCTGTGAACTGGGTACAGCCTTGTGAGGATACAGTGATGGGCGGGAGGGAAAGCTCGGCTGTGTTAATGACAGATTGAATTATATGATGGCCAACATAATTCAGATAGTTTTAGATTAAAATTAAATAATAAGACCACTGTAGCACTTTCTGATGAGTTATCCTTGAGAAATGGCTTTTAAGTTGTAACTAATGGTTTCATTAAGTTTAAAACATGCTCTTTTTATTTAGCGATAAATGTTATGAATGTTGGTAATCCATCAATAAATATTTGTGGTTTTCACCATCAAGTGAATAGTTACACATGTTAATCATCTTAGAAGAAACAGTCTTTCTGATGACTTTAGGAGTTAAAAAGACAAGTGTCTTGCTGGAGAGTAAACACCAGCTTCAGGAATTTTTCACAACCTGGCAGCCCAAGTGTTACTCTTATTGATGGTTTATAAATTTACTGCAGGGATATTGTATTGTTTTGTCATTTTTTCCTCATCCTTATGAATCTGTGGGCGTTCTTGTGTATATGAATACACCAGTGCAGGAGTACCTGTTGTTGTTCCTGAGTTTGACGTGCCCCCCGGGCTCGAGAATCTGCCCGTTCTTCAGCCAGGTGAGCTGGGGCTCGGGCTCGCCCTGTGCCTGGCAGGTGAAGATGGCGGTGGTGCCGACAGGACGAGCGATGGACTGCGGAGGTTGAACAAACTCTGCTGGAGCTGACGGGGGAGGGAAACAGAGAGTCGGATGAGTTGACAAACTGTTAAGTTACAAACAAGTGTCAGCAAGGCAGGTTTTTTATACAGCACCATTCAGACATAAGGCAATTCAAAGTGCTTTACAGAGGCATAGAAATACATAAAAAATAAGAAGACATTAAAAGACAATAAAAAGATTAATTAGCATGAGCAGCAAGAGAAAAGAGGGAAAAGAGAGGAAGAATAAAGGTAAACAAAATGATCTGGGTTAAAGGACAGAAAGAAAGAGCAGAGAGTGAGAAAGAAGAAAATACGAGAAGGTATCCAAGTCATTTTGTCTCATTATACAGAATCAGCGTATAGTATTGAAGGTGTATGGTAAAAATACTGTTGCTGATCTATAATTCAGGGTCAATTAGCAGGATTATAAGAGACTCCAGATCAATCAAAGAGAGGGAGAGGAAAGGAGGAAAAACCGTGTGAGTCCTACTCAACAACAGCAGCACAACTTGAGACTGAAACAACAACACATTTAGATGAAAGTGATGCAGTTTACAGGCTCATCATATCCTGTTTCATCCCATGCTAGCGGTTTCGTGCTATGGTCAATTAGCAGTAATGACTTATTCATTTGAAATGGTTCTCTTAGCGGAGCAGGTACTTTACTTTAAATCTAATTACAGTTACATCTGCTGGAGTTTGATTCCTGGGTCACTGCTTTTACTTGAGCTGATGGACTGAGAGGTAATGTATCATCTCCTCCGCACTATTGTCCTGGTGGTTATCAGGGATTTCATAACCTAAATTATGTATGCCCATATTAACTCAGAAAAAATGTTATGGTAATTATAATATCTCAGACTCATCACAAGAGGGTTGGAAGCTGGAACACATATCATATTGCCTGTTGTAAAAAAGCTTCTCTGTCCTCAACTAAGTATTTATTTGAACAGATCACAACCCACAATGCATAAGATGGGTCTAACAAAGGTTTGGTTGCAATCAGTGTTGGACAATTTTTAAACTTGACATGTGATGTAACACAGAAAAGAAGACACGCAAGCTGAGACATGTCATCAGTGCGCACTTGTTTGAAAATATAGCAAAAAATATTCAGGGTGAATATTGGCCAGGGAACATGAAATCAATCAAATCAGTTCTGCAAAGTGAACCTGAAGTAAATAAGCAGTATAATTAGTCAGGTCTGAAGACTTACGGATTAAAATCAGATCACAAATATATATGTTAATATTTAAAAAAGGCAAATTAATCTCTTTAAACAGCTGGACACTGTGGTTTTTAGCAAAAGTTACTTGAACAAGACTAAACAGTGCATTAGCTGGGGACATCTGGTGCAATACTGAGTATTTACAGCTGCAGTATATGTGGGGTCGACTCAAAATAAACTGCATGTTCATCGTAATGAAGTCAAATGTCACTAACAATAGTTTGGGACAACAATGGAGCTCTGCAGCACAGAGGAATAAATTATATCAGCATTTGGCTGCACAGACAATACTTGTTTTCCCCTGCTGTTCTGTCCTCCCTCATGTTCCCACCCTAATAGACAAAATGTTGTCTGACACTTTTTCAATGTAAGCATTTCCATTATCCCATTGGAAAAGCTAAGGGGCCCTTAAGGCACTCGAAAGGAGGCTGCTGACAGCTTGTGATGGTCGTTTCATTTATCTCTCCCTCTTTCTCTCAGCGTGTTCTTTGAGGGCTGTCTTAAAGGTGAAGGTCAGAGGGAGCTCGGGAAGATATTGATTTGCACCTGTAAGGGTGTGGGTTAGATCATCAGTGCCATCCATCCATCTTGCCCTTGTTTTTCCCATTTGTCTCACACACACTCTGACTCCTCCTTCGGTCTTTGTCTCTCATCTCTCTTTTTGTACCCCAAAGGAGCCAAAATGAACCTAATTGATTTACTGTATAAGTGTGTTTGTGTGATGGTTTCAGAAGTTCTCTTGCCTGTAATTATTTGGATTTGGAGATCCTGAACGCTGAACTTCTCTGATTTGAAAGCCTCTCATATTCATAGAGGTGTCAATTGGCTTATTTACACTAGACTAATAGACCAGCTCTAAAATTAACTCGTTTTTTTCTTATAATAAAATGAACCTAACCTACATTTATTTGGAATTAACAGTACACCTTTGTTTCTACAAATCAATAAAAAAAAAAAACAAAGACAATGACACATAATTAACATCTATGGCTTTTCCTCTTTGTTCCTGACAGGGTAGGGGCTTGTCTCAGAGTTGACAGGCAGATAAAATGAAATATTGATCAGGATCAATACTGCTATGGGCTGAAGCAAAGTGTGGTCCGTCTGATCAATAAGGGAATGAAGCAGATGCTGGATGCCTGCTGCCTGGTGACAATTAATACACAGGGCCACCCACACCTGGCTTCATCCCATTGGTCAAAACCACTCATCTCTCTAACCAGGAGAGACCACACCAGCTTTGGATGCTAAAGCCCATCAACTATGAACTTTATATAAAGAACTGAACATTACTGCATTTATTGACAGTATTTCATCGTGTTTTTGCTAAACTCATATCAAAGATTCAGTGGACTTTATTAAAGCTGTATAGTGTGTACCTGAGTTGCTTTGACATTGAAGGTCCCTATACAAGCACACCTCACAAAGGTAGCCGTGCAGGGTTACAATCAAAGAGAAAATGGTTGAGCATATCCTCTCTGATTGTAACCTTGCCACAAAGCCATCAACATCTTCTATAGACTTTGTCTACTGGGCTGTGAAATCTTTTTTTACAAATAAAGAGTACCTTAAGGGGCTTTACACTTGCATCAAATTATGCAAATATATTTGACTGAAACTGTCTGCTTGTTACTGTTTTACTGATGATACCGTTTGCATATTCTTGTCCTGTGAGACTGAACTCGAACATTTTACAAAGATCAAAACCTGCAATTTAATGCTAATTAACTGCAGTAAGCAGTTACTGTTTTTTTTTTATTATATTGGACATATGTGTCATCAGAGAGGGGAAAACACATAAAGCAGCAGATAAAAATACTCTCCTGTTGTAGTATATGTCAAGCTGTGGTAAAAATAAAAGAAGGATATGATTGGCTCTGCTGCTGTTTGTTGCTGTAAATGAGAGTCTAGAAAAAGACCAAAGAAAAAACAGTTCTCTTTCTTGGATTTCCTCTAACAATACTTCTGAAGAAAAGCTGCACACCATTTGGTCTCCAAACCTTCTCCCAACTGTCCTCCATGTCATGTCAGGTCTGTCTGTGTCAAACAGCCATCACCATTAAAAACTCTGGACTTCACAGACACTAACAGAATCTGCTTCTCGTTGTAATGTTGTAGAATTGTCATTAAAAAATAAAATAATTTATTTATATTTTCACCTGGCTGTCAGGATTTATATATATATATATTCTTTATGTTGTGCTACTGTTGTAATGTTCACGATGCTCTGATAATGGCCTGAGGTTGATTATTATTATTAAACTAGCAAGCAGAGATGTTCTAGTATCAACCTGGTGCACCAGAAACATTTTAACTGCTGCTTGGCAGGAAGAAAATCAATCTAACACAGTATGGCATATTTTGGTTGACATTTGGATTAAAATAATGTAAAATCATGCAAATTTGCACCGTGAGAATTAGGGATTTAAATCAAAGTCCACCCACATGAAGCACATGAGTGAATCCATGGTACAACTACAGGTAGAGGTGCCTCAGGCTGGGTTGTGCGTTCCAACGACTCAAAGTGCTGGCTGGTGGAGTTAACATATGGTAGTCAGGTTGCCTGCACAGAGGTCCGCCCACAGAACTGACAAGCTTTACCTTATCACCTGACCACCTGGCTGCATTTATGTGCTTTGAGTTTCCCCCTGCGACTTCTACCTAATCTTTTCAAAGAGGCACATTACTTTTATCCAGAACTCACCTTGGACCACCAGACGTCCCTGAGCAGTCCTACGAACCCGAGTCCCTGGTTTGTTAGCAGCGCACACGTAGACCCCCGAGTGCTGCACACCAACATCTGAGATCATCAGATTCCCCGTGCCGAGTACCTGGATTCCCTCCACGCCGATGGGACGGCCATCTAGTGAGGGAAAAAAGAAAGAGAGAGAGAGAGAGGGAGGAGGATAAAGGGAAAGAATTTATACAAGACAGCAAAAAAAAAAAAAAAAGGGCCAGCTGTGCACATGTACAGAGTGTGTTCACGTTGGGTGGGGGTGAACGGGGCCGTGTGCACTACAGTAAAGATCAGAGTGGGCTTAAATTGCCAGCAAGAAAGGATAATTAAATATATTGCACATTTACAGCCACAAGCTGACAGAGGCAGTGCTATTTCTGGCCCTGCCAGAGGTCAAGGATGCAGCCTTCACAGTGAAGTGCGTGATTCTCAGAATTGTAATGATGACGCTACCAGAACAACAGAAACAAAAGTAAAAAAGAGAGGAAGGCCACAGGGTTTGTGTTTATTGTGTGAGTGGCATAGGCGCTGTAATTAGTTTTTTGGGAGCTTGTGATGTCTGCCAGTGACATCCTAAAGAGTACCGTATATTTAGAGAGAATTATCAGGTTTTCTAATGTGTTATAACGCACTGACGTTCTCTGGTGGATGGTCAGTTAATTAAAGCTTTCACCTTTCGCTTTTTTTTAACCTTTTTCTTCACGCCTTTGTCTGATAAAGCCTTGGAGTACAGTACAGTCGCTTTTACACAGTTAAACAGGAGATGTTTCAGCTGCCACCAGGGGACCAGAAACTCTAACTGCAACTTCCTATCTACTTACACAATTCATAGCTGCCTCCTTTCTGCTCTCGCTGTACTTACATGATAAGCTGTGCTCCCTATCTGTAGGTTCAACCCTAACAATGACTTCAGTCTGCCTCTGATATTAGCTATGGGGCCAAGGGGCCATTTTAATCCCCATCTATGACTTCCATCTGCAGCCTGCAAGCCTGTATGGTCCAGATTTGATGTGTTAAAAGGCCAGGCGGGGAGGCAGGGAGATGGGCACCATGCTGGACACATGCAGAGGCAGGAGCTCCAGTCAGAGATACAATCCATATGGTCACATGGCAGCAGTGTATTTTTAGATGTACATTCACATGTTATATACAAATAAGATAAGCCAAGGCACATTTAATTTCCAGTCTGTAGTCAAATATTTCTTTGAATAACAACTTGTACTTCTGCATGTGTTGAAATGGTACAGAACACAGCAATATAAAACAAGAAAATGCAGAAATAAAGGAATTCATCAGTAAAACACGTTATAAAATTTGACGAATTAACAACAAAGAGAGTATAATCATGCAATACAAAATCACAAAAAACACACAGTCCCCTCTAGATTTTTCTAAATGGATGATTTTTAAGCCCTAACCTCTCTCACAGCTTCTCACGAGCTAGCTGCTAGATCCATTACAGCTAATCAGAAGAAACTCAAAGTCACTTAAAAACTTAACTGGAGGCCAGTGGTGCACTGAAGCCAAACCGTGATATGATCTGTACAGTCTTTGTGAGAAATCTTGCAGCTTCACATAGACAGGATGTACTCTTGAGGTGATGGAGAGGACAGTATGTGTAATTAATCATGCCAAATTATTGAGGTGAAATAAATCACTCCAAAGTGCTTAGCAAGCGGTTTTGGTCTGCATCTGTCATTATGAAGTGTTTTATTGGTCTTTCTGCATTTTTCCATTATCACTAACAGACTCACTGGACTGAGAAGTAACAGTCCAGGGAGCTTTTGTCTCAACAAAAGCAGCCTTGTTCTTTTCTTGCCTTTTTTATACTATATTTCTTTCTCTCTCTCTCTCTTGCACCCCTCCATCAGGTTCTCTCTGTCAGGCACTAATTAACTTAGTGTCAGAAAAGAAAAAGAACAAGCTGGCGAGCTGTGGAGCTGCGCAATGAATGGCGCCAAACAAACTCTTAGCATTAAGGAGTGACTGATGTGAAACTATCTGATTCATTATGCAGCTTACCCCAGCCTCCCCTGCCATAATCTAATACATACAAATCCCATCGTGTTAGCATTTCATTCTAGCGATATTGTGTAAGGCAAAACCCTCAATCTGATTATGCCCAACTGCTTGGGAGGGGCAGCAATTTACATTTGGAGCAGCAAATCACATTGGATAATAAGTAAGGAAAATAGATACCAGATTGAAAAATTGGTCACGACAGACTTTGAGTGATAGTCAAGAAAAAATGCACATGACAAGAGGGAGAAACTAATCGTATCTGTCTCAGCACCTCATAGCAATTACTCAGAGGCTTTCCAGTGCTTCGAAAGGAGGTTCAACTTCATGAAGAGATGAAGTGTGCATTTATCAACACAGAGTCGAACATAATGTTTAGCCCTTAGGCCTAATGTTGGATCCCACTGACTCATGTATACACAATAGATGCTCTACTGTATCAAATGTATTCTGTGCACACACATGTACATTACACAATGCAGGCCAGATCTAATGCAGATCAAAGCTAAGCTGCAAAGAACATACAAAACACAAGAGGACACAAAGCACGTACCTCACAAAACACTTAGATTTCACATGCACAAATGCACACTGCGATTGCACTTGGTCTCGGTGACACATGATTGTTCAAACATACATGCACAAAATGAAAAATTCAAACTACACACACACACACACACACATATATATATGTATATATATATGCACCTTCTGGGGCCACATCTTTGATCTGATTGGGAATTTTTCATTTTGTGCATGTATGTTTGAACAATCATGTGTCACCGAGACCAAGTGCAATCGCAGTGTGCATTTGTGCATGTGAAATCTAAGTGTTTTGTGAGGTACGTGCTTTGTGTCCTCTTGTGTTTTGTATGTTCTTTGCAGCTTAGCTTTGATCTGCATTAGATCTGGCCTGCATTGTGTAATGTACATGTGTGTGCACAGAATACATTTGATACAGTAGAGCATCTATTGTGTATACATGAGTCAGTGGGATCCAACATTAGGCCTAAGGGCTAAACATTATGTTCGACTCTGTGTTGATAAATGCACACTTCATCTCTTCATGAAGTTGAACCTCCTTTCGAAGCACTGGAAAGCCTCTGAGTAATTGCTATGAGGTGCTGAGACAGATACGATTAGTTTCTCCCTCTTGTCATGTGCATTTTTTCTTGACTATCACTCAAAGTCTGTCGTGACCAATTTTTCAATCTGGTATCTATTTTCCTTACTTATTATCCAATGTGATTTGCTGCTCCAAATGTAAATTGCTGCCCCTCCCAAGCAGTTGGGCATAATCAGATTGAGGGTTTTGCCTTACACAATATCGCTAGAATGAAATGCTAACACGATGGGATTTGTATGTATTAGATTATGGCAGGGGAGGCTGGGGTAAGCTGCATAATGAATCAGATAGTTTCACATCAGTCACTCCTTAATGCTAAGAGTTTGTTTGGCGCCATTCATTGCGCAGCTCCACAGCTCGCCAGCTTGTTCTTTTTCTTTTCTGACACTAAGTTAATTAGTGCCTGACAGAGAGAACCTGATGGAGGGGTGCAAGAGAGAGAGAGAGAAAGAAATATAGTATAAAAAAGGCAAGAAAAGAACAAGGCTGCTTTTGTTGAGACAAAAGCTCCCTGGACTGTTACTTCTCAGTCCAGTGAGTCTGTTAGTGATAATGGAAAAATGCAGAAAGACCAATAAAACACTTCATAATGACAGATGCAGACCAAAACCGCTTGCTAAGCACTTTGGAGTGATTTATTTCACCTCAATAATTTGGCATGATTAATTACACATACTGTCCTCTCCATCACCTCAAGAGTACATCCTGTCTATGTGAAGCTGCAAGATTTCTCACAAAGACTGTACAGATCATATCACGGTTTGGCTTCAGTGCACCACTGGCCTCCAGTTAAGTTTTTAAGTGACTTTGAGTTTCTTCTGATTAGCTGTAATGGATCTAGCAGCTAGCTCGTGAGAAGCTGTGAGAGAGGTTAGGGCTTAAAAATCATCCATTTAGAAAAATCTAGAGGGGACTGTGTGTTTTTTGTGATTTTGTATTGCATGATTATACTCTCTTTGTTGTTAATTCGTCAAATTTTATAACGTGTTTTACTGATGAATTCCTTTATTTCTGCATTTTCTTGTTTTATATTGCTGTGTTCTGTACCATTTCAACACATGCAGAAGTACAAGTTGTTATTCAAAGAAATATTTGACTACAGACTGGAAATTAAATGTGCCTTGGCTTATCTTATTTGTATATAACATGTGAATGTACATCTAAAAATACACTGCTGCCATGTGACCATATGGATTGTATCTCTGACTGGAGCTCCTGCCTCTGCATGTGTCCAGCATGGTGCCCATCTCCCTGCCTCCCCGCCTGGCCTTTTAACACATCAAATCTGGACCATACAGGCTTGCAGGCTGCAGATGGAAGTCATAGATGGGGATTAAAATGGCCCCTTGGCCCCATAGCTAATATCAGAGGCAGACTGAAGTCATTGTTAGGGTTGAACCTACAGATAGGGAGCACAGCTTATCATGTAAGTACAGCGAGAGCAGAAAGGAGGCAGCTATGAATTGTGTAAGTAGATAGGAAGTTGCAGTTAGAGTTTCTGGTCCCCTGGTGGCAGCTGAAACATCTCCTGTTTAACTGTGTAAAAGCGACTGTACTGTACTCCAAGGCTTTATCAGACAAAGGCGTGAAGAAAAAGGTTAAAAAAAAAGCGAAAGGTGAAAGCTTTAATTAACTGACCATCCACCAGAGAACGTCAGTGCGTTATAACACATTAGAAAACCTGATAATTCTCTCTAAATATACGGTACTCTTTAGGATGTCACTGGCAGACATCACAAGCTCCCAAAAAACTAATTACAGCGCCTATGCCACTCACACAATAAACACAAACCCTGTGGCCTTCCTCTCTTTTTTACTTTTGTTTCTGTTGTTCTGGTAGCGTCATCATTACAATTCTGAGAATCACGCACTTCACTGTGAAGGCTGCATCCTTGACCTCTGGCAGGGCCAGAAATAGCACTGCCTCTGTCAGCTTGTGGCTGTAAATGTGCAATATATTTAATTATCCTTTCTTGCTGGCAATTTAAGCCCACTCTGATCTTTACTGTAGTGCACACGGCCCCGTTCACCCCCACCCAACGTGAACACACTCTGTACATGTGCACAGCTGGCCCTTTTTTTTTTTTTTTTGCTGTCTTGTATAAATTCTTTCCCTTTATCCTCCTCCCTCTCTCTCTCTCTCTTTCTTTTTTCCCTCACTAGATGGCCGTCCCATCGGCGTGGAGGGAATCCAGGTACTCGGCACGGGGAATCTGATGATCTCAGATGTTGGTGTGCAGCACTCGGGGGTCTACGTGTGCGCTGCTAACAAACCAGGGACTCGGGTTCGTAGGACTGCTCAGGGACGTCTGGTGGTCCAAGGTGAGTTCTGGATAAAAGTAATGTGCCTCTTTGAAAAGATTAGGTAGAAGTCGCAGGGGGAAACTCAAAGCACATAAATGCAGCCAGGTGGTCAGGTGATAAGGTAAAGCTTGTCAGTTCTGTGGGCGGACCTCTGTGCAGGCAACCTGACTACCATATGTTAACTCCACCAGCCAGCACTTTGAGTCGTTGGAACGCACAACCCAGCCTGAGGCACCTCTACCTGTAGTTGTACCATGGATTCACTCATGTGCTTCATGTGGGTGGACTTTGATTTAAATCCCTAATTCTCACGGTGCAAATTTGCATGATTTTACATTATTTTAATCCAAATGTCAACCAAAATATGCCATACTGTGTTAGATTGATTTTCTTCCTGCCAAGCAGCAGTTAAAATGTTTCTGGTGCACCAGGTTGATACTAGAACATCTCTGCTTGCTAGTTTAATAATAATAATCAACCTCAGGCCATTATCAGAGCATCGTGAACATTACAACAGTAGCACAACATAAAGAATATATATATATATAAATCCTGACAGCCAGGTGAAAATATAAATAAATTATTTTATTTTTTAATGACAATTCTACAACATTACAACGAGAAGCAGATTCTGTTAGTGTCTGTGAAGTCCAGAGTTTTTAATGGTGATGGCTGTTTGACACAGACAGACCTGACATGACATGGAGGACAGTTGGGAGAAGGTTTGGAGACCAAATGGTGTGCAGCTTTTCTTCAGAAGTATTGTTAGAGGAAATCCAAGAAAGAGAACTGTTTTTTCTTTGGTCTTTTTCTAGACTCTCATTTACAGCAACAAACAGCAGCAGAGCCAATCATATCCTTCTTTTATTTTTACCACAGCTTGACATATACTACAACAGGAGAGTATTTTTATCTGCTGCTTTATGTGTTTTCCCCTCTCTGATGACACATATGTCCAATATAATAAAAAAAAACAGTAACTGCTTACTGCAGTTAATTAGCATTAAATTGCAGGTTTTGATCTTTGTAAAATGTTCGAGTTCAGTCTCACAGGACAAGAATATGCAAACGGTATCATCAGTAAAACAGTAACAAGCAGACAGTTTCAGTCAAATATATTTGCATAATTTGATGCAAGTGTAAAGCCCCTTAAGGTACTCTTTATTTGTAAAAAAAGATTTCACAGCCCAGTAGACAAAGTCTATAGAAGATGTTGATGGCTTTGTGGCAAGGTTACAATCAGAGAGGATATGCTCAACCATTTTCTCTTTGATTGTAACCCTGCACGGCTACCTTTGTGAGGTGTGCTTGTATAGGGACCTTCAATGTCAAAGCAACTCAGGTACACACTATACAGCTTTAATAAAGTCCACTGAATCTTTGATATGAGTTTAGCAAAAACACGATGAAATACTGTCAATAAATGCAGTAATGTTCAGTTCTTTATATAAAGTTCATAGTTGATGGGCTTTAGCATCCAAAGCTGGTGTGGTCTCTCCTGGTTAGAGAGATGAGTGGTTTTGACCAATGGGATGAAGCCAGGTGTGGGTGGCCCTGTGTATTAATTGTCACCAGGCAGCAGGCATCCAGCATCTGCTTCATTCCCTTATTGATCAGACGGACCACACTTTGCTTCAGCCCATAGCAGTATTGATCCTGATCAATATTTCATTTTATCTGCCTGTCAACTCTGAGACAAGCCCCTACCCTGTCAGGAACAAAGAGGAAAAGCCATAGATGTTAATTATGTGTCATTGTCTTTGTTTTTTTTTTTTATTGATTTGTAGAAACAAAGGTGTACTGTTAATTCCAAATAAATGTAGGTTAGGTTCATTTTATTATAAGAAAAAAACGAGTTAATTTTAGAGCTGGTCTATTAGTCTAGTGTAAATAAGCCAATTGACACCTCTATGAATATGAGAGGCTTTCAAATCAGAGAAGTTCAGCGTTCAGGATCTCCAAATCCAAATAATTACAGGCAAGAGAACTTCTGAAACCATCACACAAACACACTTATACAGTAAATCAATTAGGTTCATTTTGGCTCCTTTGGGGTACAAAAAGAGAGATGAGAGACAAAGACCGAAGGAGGAGTCAGAGTGTGTGTGAGACAAATGGGAAAAACAAGGGCAAGATGGATGGATGGCACTGATGATCTAACCCACACCCTTACAGGTGCAAATCAATATCTTCCCGAGCTCCCTCTGACCTTCACCTTTAAGACAGCCCTCAAAGAACACGCTGAGAGAAAGAGGGAGAGATAAATGAAACGACCATCACAAGCTGTCAGCAGCCTCCTTTCGAGTGCCTTAAGGGCCCCTTAGCTTTTCCAATGGGATAATGGAAATGCTTACATTGAAAAAGTGTCAGACAACATTTTGTCTATTAGGGTGGGAACATGAGGGAGGACAGAACAGCAGGGGAAAACAAGTATTGTCTGTGCAGCCAAATGCTGATATAATTTATTCCTCTGTGCTGCAGAGCTCCATTGTTGTCCCAAACTATTGTTAGTGACATTTGACTTCATTACGATGAACATGCAGTTTATTTTGAGTCGACCCCACATATACTGCAGCTGTAAATACTCAGTATTGCACCAGATGTCCCCAGCTAATGCACTGTTTAGTCTTGTTCAAGTAACTTTTGCTAAAAACCACAGTGTCCAGCTGTTTAAAGAGATTAATTTGCCTTTTTTAAATATTAACATATATATTTGTGATCTGATTTTAATCCGTAAGTCTTCAGACCTGACTAATTATACTGCTTATTTACTTCAGGTTCACTTTGCAGAACTGATTTGATTGATTTCATGTTCCCTGGCCAATATTCACCCTGAATATTTTTTGCTATATTTTCAAACAAGTGCGCACTGATGACATGTCTCAGCTTGCGTGTCTTCTTTCTGTGTTACATCACATGTCAAGTTTAAAAATTGTCCAACACTGATTGCAACCAAACCTTTGTTGACCCATCTTATGCATTGTGGGTTGTGATCTGTTCAAATAAATACTTAGTTGAGGACAGAGAAGCTTTTTTACAACAGGCAATATGATATGTGTTCCAGCTTCCAACCCTCTTGTGATGAGTCTGAGATATTATAATTACCATAACATTTTTTCTGAGTTAATATGGGCATACATAATTTAGGTTATGAAATCCCTGATAACCACCAGGACAATAGTGCGGAGGAGATGATACATTACCTCTCAGTCCATCAGCTCAAGTAAAAGCAGTGACCCAGGAATCAAACTCCAGCAGATGTAACTGTAATTAGATTTAAAGTAAAGTACCTGCTCCGCTAAGAGAACCATTTCAAATGAATAAGTCATTACTGCTAATTGACCATAGCACGAAACCGCTAGCATGGGATGAAACAGGATATGATGAGCCTGTAAACTGCATCACTTTCATCTAAATGTGTTGTTGTTTCAGTCTCAAGTTGTGCTGCTGTTGTTGAGTAGGACTCACACGGTTTTTCCTCCTTTCCTCTCCCTCTCTTTGATTGATCTGGAGTCTCTTATAATCCTGCTAATTGACCCTGAATTATAGATCAGCAACAGTATTTTTACCATACACCTTCAATACTATACGCTGATTCTGTATAATGAGACAAAATGACTTGGATACCTTCTCGTATTTTCTTCTTTCTCACTCTCTGCTCTTTCTTTCTGTCCTTTAACCCAGATCATTTTGTTTACCTTTATTCTTCCTCTCTTTTCCCTCTTTTCTCTTGCTGCTCATGCTAATTAATCTTTTTATTGTCTTTTAATGTCTTCTTATTTTTTATGTATTTCTATGCCTCTGTAAAGCACTTTGAATTGCCTTATGTCTGAATGGTGCTGTATAAAAAACCTGCCTTGCTGACACTTGTTTGTAACTTAACAGTTTGTCAACTCATCCGACTCTCTGTTTCCCTCCCCCGTCAGCTCCAGCAGAGTTTGTTCAACCTCCGCAGTCCATCGCTCGTCCTGTCGGCACCACCGCCATCTTCACCTGCCAGGCACAGGGCGAGCCCGAGCCCCAGCTCACCTGGCTGAAGAACGGGCAGATTCTCGAGCCCGGGGGGCACGTCAAACTCAGGAACAACAACAGGTACTCCTGCACTGG
>BRZM01001128.1:32836-46533 GCA_033238685.1 Lates japonicus | reverse complement strand
TTTTTTGACATTTCAAACACTGAACAATTGTTAGACTTAATGATAGATTCAGTGGTAGTTGGGGTCCCTGAACAGTTCTGTTCCTGAGAGCAGGAGGTGGCAGTAATACAACACTGTGACTGTTAAACCAAAGAAGAAGACTAAGGCCTCACTGACAGTAAACCAAACGTTTTACAGAATTCAAAAGATGGGTCTCAATAATAGTCTTATGGGAACCAACAGATGTTGATATCAAAGGACACGAAATAGCAGATAAGGATCTAACGGAGGCTGCAATAGATAATAACAGTGATTTGGAAATTAGCCTCAGCAGAACAGAAATGATTACTGTATTAACATAATACAGACATATTTGACTGATGTGGGAAAGAAGAAACAGTCAAATGGCAGAGGCAGAAGATTCAAAAGATAAAGGTATGGATTGATCTAACAGATATTAATATGATCAGATCCTATTTTACTATCTTAGACTGACTCATCTGACTGACTGACTGAGAAGATGTGGATCATTTTATTTTATTTTATTTATTTAGAATGTAACTACTGGATATCCTGACCAGTAGGAGGCAGTACTGGTACCAGTTCGGTGTTTGCTAACGGCCAGCAAACCTCAAAAAAGCAGACGAAGAAGCAGAACAGGAAGTGGGAGGTTTCCCAGCATGCAGCAGGACGCGCCAGTTTTGAGTCTGTTGTGAATTTACAAATCCGGGAGACCTTAGACCTGCGACCTCAGTCCAGTCCACATGAACATGTCGGTCTGATTAAATTCCGTGTTCCTCACACTCGTCGCTGTAAGTCACGTCAACTCTGTTACTGTAATTGTAGTTTAATGTAACGAACGTCTGTAGCTCTGATGGTTGTGTTTACAGATACAGAGGTTAAATGTTCACAGAGACGGAAAAAGCTCCGTTAATGTTTCACCTTAAACCAGAGGAATATAATGGACTGTGTTTTTCTGTTGTGTGTTTGTGTGTAACAGCTGCCCCGGGTTGTGTCTGTCAGGTGTCAACAGAGATAATTCACCGGTGAAGTCGTTTAAAAACCCTGTTATTTCTGTCATCTGTAGAGTAAAGCCACTCTCTGGGTCTCTCCGCCATAAACATTTTACTGTTTTTGATAATAGTTGTATAATCGCAATGTTACACTCGAGGGTGTGCTTTAACATCATTTGAGCACTTCAGTGATGCTTGCGGACCTCGGTGCAAGCGCCTCGGCTTTCTCCATCAGCTGTGTCGGTGATACGGCGCTATAACTTAAAATTCATGTGAATGTTTGCGGTTGCAGAAGCTACATCTGTGTGTGTAAAAAATGCTGCATCTTTGTTATAACGTGGTTGATAAAAGTAAGTATTCATTTGTGCAGTAGGCTGTTGATTTAGTTCGGTAAATTCCGTGACCTCGTTAAAGCATTAACATCAGCTCAGAGTTCACTCATCTGGGACTAGAAAATCAATTCTATTGCTAGGTTGTTACTAAAGGTCTGATTATTTGCTGTAGTGGTAAACTGACGTGACTGACTGCGGTCCAGTTAACCCCCCCCCCCCTTAAACTAACCTGGACTCTAGAGCTGAAGTTCTTGGCTGATTAAATGAATAGATGATTAACAGGAAATCAATCTGCAACAATTCTGATGTTGATTAATTGCTTGAGTCATTTTTAAAGGAAAATTCACTGGTTCGTCCTCAAATTCTTCTCACATGTGAATATTTATTATTTCCCTCAGTTTTCTATGCCAGTAAAGGCAACATCTTTAGGCTTCAGGGAATAATGAGACATTTTTCTTTGTTTTCTGAAATTTTATTCACTGATCAATCAATCAGTTATTAGAGAAAATGCCTGTCAGATGTATTGATGATGAAGGTAATTGTTTGTTGCTGCTTGACAATTCTCTGTGGGGTAATACGACCTTACAGTGGTTTTCTGTCTGTTCATCACTGATATGCACAAAAAAAAATGACTTTACAATAAATGAGAGCAGGACAACAGGATGGAGGATGGAGGACCTGTTATTGATGATCCTTTGCTTCAAGTGATACAGATTTCTGACAAATGTAATCAGTCAAATGGTGTAGACAGAAAAGATGATGAGGAGGAAACCTGGAGCTTTTTGGGCGTGGTTGGTGATGAAGCCTTGACATGGCTGGTTAATTAGCTGTTGTGTAGACATTGAACCAGTCAGCTGATCAGTGTTCTCTATGTGTAGCAGCTAGATTCATACGAGAGGCTCAGACTGTGGATACTGGTAAATGAGAGTTGAACTGAAATGAAAAATTATTTGGACAAGCATGAATGATGCTGACTGAGCTTTTAGTGTAATGTAGTAGTTAGTATGTTACACTGAGAGACCAATATGTGCATTGAATCCTTATCCTAACACCTCATCTTTTTCCCCAGGCAGTAGGAGGTCTGGCTGTGTTGTAGCAGTGATTGGAGGATGAGCAGCCCAGGGCCGAGCAGCGGCACAAACAAACCTGCTGAACTCTTTGAAGAGTTATGGAGGCAGCTTGGAGAGTGCCACCAGAACGCACTGCAAGGTAACTCGCCCCTATGGTGAGCTGTGCTCATACATCCAGTTCATCTTCTTATCAGTTGATGTCAGCTGTAGAGAAGTCAGACACTAAAATAAAATCTACTTTTGTGCATCTGTTGCTGTTTTCAGAACTGGAGGTAAAAGTGAGCAAGTTGAAGAAGGAGCGCTGTTTGTGAGTATCTTTAACTTTTGCTTCAGAATATTGGACTGGACTGAGGCTACAACACTCTCTATAAAACGCCTTAAACAGTGTCTGTTATAACTTCAGCTGTGACCAACAGTCCAAAACCCAGAGATATTCAGTTTAAAACCATGTTTGATGGAGAAAAGCATCAAATCTGATGAGTTAATCTCAGCAAATGTTTTGCAGTGCTTGGTATTTTTGTTTAGAATATGTCATTGCTGTTCTAAAACTGTGATTATGCTTGTTTTCTACAGAGACGCTCAGAGGCTCGAGGTGTTTTACAACCGCAACCAGCAGCTGAAGGAGCAAAACAAAAGCCTGCAGGATACCATCAGTCTGTTGGAGGAGAGGTAACTTCCTCCAGGACAGGTTAGAATAAGGTGAAACCATATGAAACCATGTGAAACGTAAAGGCAAGCAGCTGTGTTCACTGTTTCCAGGCTCCGAGCAGGAGAATGTGATCAATGTGCCATTGTAGAGGAGAACCAGAAAAACAACCAGGACCAAAATCTGCGCCTCATCGCCAAACTGAGTGAGTTAACTCACTGTTGTTCTTATTTTGCAGTCACATGGAGCAGACACTAACTACAGATTAACACATTAACACTGTACCTGTGAGAGAGGAAGGAAGAACATGCTTATTTTCTGCTGATACACTCAGAGCAGATGCTTGAAGAACTTTGAGAACAGCAGGTTGAAAAAGAGGATATATTGAAAAAGGTGATGTTTATACAATGCCATTAATCTGTAGTTTGTAGTTTAATGTGATGTAATACAAAAGAAAAAAAAACATGTAGTCTGTCAAGTTGTTCAGGCTTTTCTTTTTATCCCTGCCAGCTGTGTGGCACCAGAGATGGCTGTGTTGTCTGGTCATCTGTTTTAGTCCAGACTGAAATATCTCAACAGCTTTTGGTAGGATTGAACTTCATGATGCCTAGAGGAGGAATCCTACTGACTGTAGTGACTTTTCGTGTAGAGCCACCAGCAGCCTCATGAGAACTCATGACATTGTTATTATTATTATGACTTTATGTTGACTCAACAGTGAAGTCATACTCTGTATGGTGAGGAGCATAGTGTTGTTAATTGTGTTGTTTGTTCCACAGAGAATGAAAGAAACAGCCTGGAGGATGAGAACAGAAAACTACAGGCTGAGCTGCAAAGATTAAAGATGTCTCGGTGAGCTCCTTCAGTCTGTTACAGACATGTTCTGTCAACGCTGTAAAATGTTCAAATAAATAAAAAGCATATAGCTGCTTTTGGTCTGGTTTCAAGTCCCCTCCATATGTTTCTATAGGAGGACAGGTTTATTTTAGTTTAGAATCTGTAGTGTTCCCAGTTAGACCTTGTTACACTGTGTCTATGTTGTTTTATCAGCTCAGAGCCCCAGCAGGCCTCATCCCCAGACCAGGACGAAGGCATCATCCCAGATTCTCCGGTCCTGTCCAGCTCGCTGCCTGCGGCTAACAAACTGAAGAAACGTAAAAACCTGGATAAAGTCAGACATATCCGCTATGCAGAGCTGCCTCTACCACAGTGTAACAACTCACTCTTCAGCGGTGAGTCTCCTTCACTGTAACCTCCAGACATTTTCTCTGAGTCTTTTGCTTGAAGGCACAGAGTCCTCTAACATGTGCTGCTGCTCCTGTTTTAGAGCTGAATAAGGAGGCTAGAAGAGCAGAAGTGCTGGTACCGAACACATGTGAACTGGACTCATCCCAAACCTCAAGTATGACTTTATCCACTGTACTCCTGTTATATCATCAGTGTTTGAGAATTTGAAATATGTGAAAACAGGAATAGAAACTGTTGCAGTATTTCCTCTCCTGGTCTGCTCTTGGCAGTTTTGTCTTCTGTCTGGTGTGAACATTTCTCCCTTTGCAGCACCAGGCAACATTTTATCAAAACAAACACACCCATCATATCAGATTAATTCACATGGAGGGACCACACAGACATTTATGAATGAACTCATAAGTAAAACTGTCTCTGAAATGGAACCCTCTGCTGTCATTTGAGATGAAGCATCTTAGACTGATGGGATTGATGGACAGACTGTTAGTTCTGTGGTGTCCTGACTGTCGGTTGTATCGTTTCAGACGATGTAAATCACGATGTGGAGGAGGTGATCGCAGAAACCTGTGGCCTTGAACTTGTTAACAAGCATCACTTACTCCAGAAAACTACAACTACTGCAGGGCAACGATGTTTAAAGTAAGGATGAAACATTCATCTGCTGAAAAATATAGATTTGCAGTACAGAATTCCAAAGGCCTCACTCCTCTTCCACTTCATCCATGCTGATCCACAGTCCAGACTCGACTACAGAAAGGTCCCCGTCTCTTCTCCCCCGAGTGAAGAGGTTTCCAGAAGATGACTCCAGTAACAACGCAAAACGAAAGAAGGACAGTGAGCCACAGGAGCAAGAAGGCAACAAACACAGCACCCAGGAAGGGGTGGACACAAAGAAGGAAGTACAACGCACACAACCTCAACCGATCAAACGGACCTCCACACTTTCAAACAATTGCAGCTTCATGAAGCAGGTTAGAGAAGTGTCCTATAGACTCATATGAATGTATGTGTATCAAAAAGCAGCAGGTCAGATAGAGAGAATTTCAGGTGCTGTACAAGGTGCGATCAAAAGTTCAGAGACTGTGTCTGTAACAAGTAAACACCGTACCTGATTCAAGTATGACCAACTTCCCCTTCAAAGTATTCACCATGTGCAGTGATACACTCATTGTCATGATGGAGTATACAACTACCATCACACCACAGTTCAGGTTGTTTGTACTGAATGTCCTCCCCCAGACACCTCAGAACTCAGTGTAGACAGTCTGACCCTGGGGGATGAATTCTCAGTGCACAACCCTGTAAATGTCCAAGAAAATGATCAGCATGCTCCAAACCTACTTTACCTCCCTCAGTCTTGGAGACTTCAGCTCTTCCACTGTGAAGCTGCTGACGGTTGGGTCCTCACAGACCTCCACATGGTGCTGCTTCTGCTCTATGGGGAAATCTCAAATGGTCACAAAAACATCTTTAACACAAGTCCAGATGTTTATTGTGTGAACACTCACTCCTGAAGTTATTGCTTGCACCTGCTGCATGCATATTACTATGTGACACTCTGTCTACAACAGGACCAGTCTCAGAACTTTTTGATTGCACTAAAAATGTTTTCAGCAGGTTCAGGTTTTGAATAAATCTTCTCCCAGTTTTTTTTCCTAGACTCTCCTGATGTGTGTATAGTTAGATTTTATTTTGAATGAACAATTAGACAGAATAATACTTCAGTATGTTTTTATGATGTAACATTTAACATTTACTAGGTTCAGTCAGCACAAAGTGGGACCTCAAGTCAAAGGCCAAGTTCTTCCTGTGCAAGTCCTGTTTTCAAGAAGCTGAAGGACAAAGTTAAAGGAGAAGGGGACCATGCTGGGAAGAAAAGAAACCCTCTGCAGGATCTGAATGCGTCACAGGACCAACGTGAAGCAGAGGATGGTGAGTTTTCAAAGGTCAGTCTTCTCTCTGATTAAAAGTATTTCTTGATAATTTAACGTGACTGTGCTAACTGTTCTTCCCCAGCTGGGAGGAAGCACAGAGTGGAGCCCATGTGGAGCATTGACCCCGCACTCGCCCTGTCCATGTACGACAGTGAGCAGAGAGGAGACCAGGTACAGTCACATGACTCCTGTCACAGCTACACCTGCTGGTTGTAGCTGGTGTTGATGAAGCTTCATGTTTTTCATGGTTTCAGTCTGTTGTATTGTATGTAAAGAGTCAACCGGTGACAGCTGGCACTATTAGTGTCTACTGAGTAGGTGGAGTCTGATTAAGGTTTTGCCTGTGTTTTAGGAAGAAGAAGAAGAACCGTGTCATGGAGAGCTGGCAGATACCGACTGCACTTGGGTCAGTCACAGTTTACTCCAGGGTCGGGGAGAAAATGGCTGCAGCAGAAGGGACAATGTGTCTGGTAAATATAACGCTGTAGGTCTTCACCTGCAGAAACTGACAACAGCATATTGATATATGATTAAAACTTTAACAACAGTCTGATGGGTTTTCTTTTCAAGGACTCGGCGTAAAGGCAAATGACAGTTTGGACATGATGTTTGACACCACAGCTTATGGAGAATACAACTCTTACAACAGTTCACACTTAGGCCAGAGCCAGCCCTGTGATGATGATGATGATGATGAAGAAGAAAAAGAAGAGGAGGAGGAAGAAGAAGAGGACAGTGGTAGGTTTTCAGACTAAGAGGAATTTCTGTGTTTGTCATTAGAGGTGGACTCTGGAACTGAGCTTGTGTTTGTTTCCTGAACTAGAACAAGATCGTCCTGGAAGCACTTCAGGTCCAAGAAAAGCACAGTAAGTCTGACTGTCTGACACAGTACATCACACTTTGTGTTATATTTGGAGGTTAACAGACAGCAAGAGAGAGAGCAGACAGGCTGCAGTTTCTAAATTCTGTAGTTTCCACAACCTAAATTTTCTCTGTGTGGGTCAGACATCCAACATTTGCACATGTGGCCATCATTCGCAAGAAAGACGAGAGAAGAAAACTGAAGGGCACGACCTGTAAGGAATGTGAAATAGTAAGTATTCTGACTATGAAGCCAAAATAAACAAGACACATTTTTACTCTGATCCTTTTTAAAGTCTGTTTGTTTGTTTTTTTGTCCTCCAGTATTACGCCCACCTCCCAGAAGAGGAGAAACAGAAGAAGCTGTCCTCATGCTCAAGGCACAGATTTCTTTATGTTCCTCCCTGTACCCCAGAAAACTTCTGGGAGGTTGGATTCCCATCAACACAAACCTGCATCGAAAGAGGTAATTTAACTATTAAACCACAGCACCCACATGCTCCATCAACTCTCTTCAGCATTAGAGTATATACAATGCAGACATGAGTCTGAGCACTATCTTATACACTGAGATCATGTTCCTTGTTTGTAGGTTATATCAGAGAGGAGAAGAATCCTCAGGTACGTTTACGGAGAAGACAACCGCTCACTGCTTTATTTTCCCCGAAACCTGAGGAGAACTGAGGGAGTCTGTCTCTGGCTGTTTTAATCTGTCCATTTACATTTAACAGTTTAAAGTTCATCATTTTAACATGGTGTGTGTGTGTGTGTGTAGAGTGTAAAGGTTTTTTGTAGATACTGAGTAAAAATAAATAAAAGTTAACTTGATGTTTATGGAGGGTTGTAAATGCTGCAATTCTTCATTCAGTTAGACTCAACATTACCACATTTCACTTAATTATATCAAGACAATGTGAATAACAGTAACCACAATGTACAAGAAGAAAAGTCTTTTACAAACTAAAATCTGGCTTTGTTCAACATCCACAGCCTGTGTTTTCAGATCATAGACCTCAGATTAGAAAACAATGGAGAGATAACATGTATACAAAGATGATTTTATTTGGTCCTCATCAGAGCACACAGCAGAGATTATAAAAAATAATGTGAAAAAATATTTTTTATAGAAAAACTGAAGTGCAGGTTTGGGATCATCACAGCTGAGATTCTCTGTCTGAGTACAACAGCAGGGCCTCGCCAACATGGCTGATGACCACACTGTAACCACACGACAATATCAACAATAAACATTATCATCATGTCAACATATCTGTAGGTTTCACAAAGTTACATTTAAAACATTTGATTCATTTATCAACACTAGATTTACTAATAATTAGAAAATTGAATGATCATGAGATAAATGAACTCACCACATCAGAGACGGAGCGTTAACCTCCATGGAGAAAACAAATGGGGACAGAGACATGGCAGTAACCTGAGAGGAAAAACACATCATTTTAGCTTTAAAACATAATAATTGTTTGTTTGTTTTGAGTCAGTGAAGTTTGACCATATTTTATGGCACAGTCTCATAACTAAATATTAATAAATATAAAATAAACAATCACCTTAGACAGAAAATTCCAAATCCCAAAGTGCTCGAGGGACAAACCACTTTTCAGTTTGACTGTGACCAACAGTAAGAGAAAGCCCAGCAGAGCACTGAGGAGGGAGACACAGGTCTGATCAGAGTTACATTCAGACACACCGCAAAATACCAAACCAAAGTGTTTGCCTTTACTGATGAAAACATTCAACTTTTTACATGTAAGTCAGAAGCTCAGACTCACTTCTCCAGGACTTTATTACTTGGTCATTTCTGGACAATCATATAAATCAGAGCTGTGTCTGTAGGCCTCATGTATTGTTCAGCTCTCAGAGGTCTGGGCACCTAAAGCATTCTCTATTCTGATCCCGTACAGTGTGCTCTGTACTTATGCTGTGACTCCACACAGGAGATGATCTGCTGCTCTCAGTGCAGAACCCTGGAGGTTTAACTCCACTGCATATAGAATAAATCAGCACTGTGAGCTGACTGATGAGAACAGAGACAGACCTGGCACAGCAGCCACAGTGAAATGTGTGAGACTGAAGGGAGGGGAACTCCAGGGCAGCCATCAGGTCACCTGTGGACAAACATGATGTCATCCACAGTCATGGGACAACATCACAGTTACAACACATCACACGTCATATGGTCCACTACATCATTCACTGATACAGTAAAGACAGAAATGATTCTAGTGAGAGTAATCTCCACTGAGCTGTTTGATCTTTATTGTCTTAGTATTTACCCACATCAGACATAATGAAACACCGGTACAGGTGTCATTCATACCTGTTGGATGAGCAGCAGCAGCCAGCAGCAGCACACTGTGGTCACAGGCAGGAGAAGCTTAGTCACTGTTAACACCTCAAGATGAATATATTCATGTTCTGGATGTGGACTCTTCTCACATGAAATGATTAGAAATAATTAGTGGGTGTTTAACAGCTGTTTCTGGAAGCACAGGCAAATAACTCATTTAAAGGAGGTTCTAAGTTTTTAATTTAATTCAGAATATTTTCAGGAGTTTCAAGTTACATATGAATTTGTAACCTAAAATTCCTGATTCCTTGTGACATAAACAGACCATCTCCATGCTGCATCAGGTTTTTGTGAGATGACAGTTTATGTCAAACTATGTGAAAAGCCTGTAACTTCTCACCTGAAAGAAAATCTGCAGGTGTGGTATCAGTAAACTTTCAAAAAACGCTGAATGCTAAATTAAAGTTATTATGTTTCTTCATATACAAAGTCAAATTCTAACTATTATATTTCTCTGAACCTCAGATCCACAACATGTAGAAGTGTTTCTTCTTACCTGAACAAGTAGTTGATACACTGTTGTTCAAGATCACTGAAATAAAATCACCACCGCGTTAGCAGAAGTTCAACAACTTTAAACTGAGAAAGTTGAGAAACTGGAGTTTCCATTGTCATCAGCTGAACTCACCTCAGGTTACTGGGTCTGTGGTAAAGCTGAAACACTCTGTACGCACCTGAAACATTGATCACAACGTCTCATTCTGTACACCTCAATCTTTTATGGTCATTATTTAAGAGTTAATTCGTTTTTAAATCTTTTGTTGTTGTTTCCTCCACTGAGGAGGCTGAGGATTATGCTAAATGTTCTGGGAGGGGCGGGACCAGGGAAGAACCGGTCACCTGGCAGAGATATGTCTGAGACAAATCAAACAGACTCACCAACACAGACCAGGTGACAGACAGCCCACAGATAACCACTGGAATCAAACTAGATAGAAAAGATGATTAATGAGTAGATTAATAAACAGAAACCACCTATATCCCTCTGACCTGCACTGTTAATGAGAAATGAATGATGTGCTATTACCTGAGGGTCATAGAGGGGGAGGTTGATGGCTGCAAGCAGCATGAGACAAACGCTGTGAGCAGATTTAAAGATGGTGTCATGTCAGAGGAAACAATTCATCTCTGAATCTATGATCAGTCTGTTTGTTACTGTTTTACTGCTGATTCAGAGCTTTGCAAGTTTCTTGTTTTTATAACAAGAGAACTGAAGTGTATGAATTTCATGGATCAAACACCAACCTGATAAACTTCAGCCACTGTATCTTCTACAGGAGAGAGGAGAGATGAGAGCTGCATATTTACAGAGGTACGACAGTGTAGAGGTGCAGAGGAAGACTGGTGAGGGTCGTCTTCCTCCATTAGTCTCACATGAATGAGATGCACTCACCTCTCTGTGGACGAGCTTCAGGATGATGTAACTAACAACATGAGAGGAATTCTGCAGGGTGAAGAAGAAAGGGATGTCCTGCACAGAGAGAAGGCAGCTGGTGTATACATCTAGAGGACAGTAAGGGTAATTCATGTTATTAAATGTAGGAGGTGTCAGGACGTACAATGCGTGATAAGGCCCTGGACCCAGCGTAAATGTTTCCTACAAACAGGAGGGAAGCCGGCAGCCAGGGCAGAGCTGCTGATCTGTAACACAACATTACAACATCAGACAAAGCTCTTAGAGCTCAACATGGATCCTGCAGCGGTCCACAGACAGTACCTGGTGATGCGGCTCAGCTCCACCCATCCCAGCTTCCCAAAGAGAAGAAGAAGAACAGCCCCGACAAACGTCTGCCATCTGAAAACATCAGTGAACAGAGACCATAGATTCTTAAGTGTAAAGTGTGAGTTTTATCGCAGTCATTTGTGATCACCTTCAGATACTCACCCTTGAAATAAGGTTGGATACGTGAACTTTAACACTGACAGGACAAACTGGAAAAAACGAGGAAAAACAGGTGTAAATCAGCTCACTTGTAACTTTTACAACTTCTCATCCTGACAACAGGAGACGCGCCATCTCTAGCACCAAACTCCTGTTAAAATTCCGCCAATTTAAAATATCCAAACCTACCCGCAAAAGCACTTATCACTTATTAACTCTTGACTATATTATTGATTATCGATGGGGTTCAATCTTCAGTTCGGCGGACAGTTCATCCAACAACAACTCTCTTTTACAGCTTGCTCGTTTTCATTTCCTGTAGCAGTTCCCTACCAAAATAAGAGCTGGGACATTGCCTCGATGGGTCACGTTCACGCCTCATTAGAAATTCGATCAGGATCTTAAATCATGATCACAAGAATGATACTACTGATGGTGATTATGAGAGTTTAATTGTAATTTTCCGATGAATAAGTCCGTTTTTCTGCAGCAGCAGAGAGGGAAGCTTCAGCTCCCGTTAAAACCACTGTTTTCCGAGCTTATTCCGCTCAACACTCACTCACCTTATTGGTGAAATAAGACACAACAAAGACGAGGCTGAAGGCACAGCCGGTGATGTGTCTTCTCCACTGCATGGTGCCTCTGCAGCGGGGACATGGCTCCTGACACAGACCGCACTATCTGTCAGACATAAGTCCGTTTCCAAACTACACACTCTTCAAGATCGGAAACTTCCCTCACCGTCCGCGGTGACACGTCAAGACGTTGGCCCACAAAGATCGTCTATTGTTCAGGATCATTCTCTGGTCTGCATGTGCCCTATGGGCGTGACCGTAGCGCGTGAGGCCGGAACGAGCCTGGACCAGCCCAGAGGCTGATCCATATCACTTCAGTCATAATGTGATTCATCACACATTTATCAGATATTTAGACCGAGAGGGAAAATATCAGCTGTCAGTCTGAGGCTCCTCAGCCAGTTTCTCTGTCTTTATATCTGTTTAATGTGTTCATAATCTGATTATTGAACTGAAGTAAAAATGATAATAATGAACATGTTTCTATTCATATGATCTATCTGTGGCTATTTAAAACATTTGAAACATTCAAAATAAGATGAAAATCTCTGTTAGTACCAAATGTCTGTTTATCCATTTTCTCTGAAGTAGATTTTCTTGTCAGTGTATTTGTGTGAGTGTTTTTTTTTTCTTGAGTGTGAGAGTAAACTTTTTTTGACATTAAAGGGACAGTCCACTGATTTCACACATGAAGCTCAGTTTACCTGCCAAGAGGAGTAAATAAATAAATACTCAGTCTTTTTTAAAGCTGAAGAAAGACACCTGTTGATGTTTTGAGGCTATTTTTTAACCAGCCTGCAGTGAGTTTAAATGTGGGAGCATTCACCAGTCAGGGAGGGTTTAATGAAAGGTGATTGTAGTATCAAGTGTTTTTGGACTCATAACAGACTAAAAGTCCAGAATGAACCTACCTCCAACACTGAATCACTGGATTTCCTCTGTGGCACAGTGTGTCAGAAATAAATAAGCACAATAGAACCAAATAAAACATAAAAATCCTACATAACGAGATGAATATTCAGATCATTCTGTTTGAATTTGTCCAATAAGACAATAAATCAAAGCTGGACACATGGATATATGAGTCTAAGCTCAGTGCTCAGTGACATTAGAATCATACCGAGTAGATGAACATGTCAGTGAGTCCTGCTGATGAAAATGTCCTGTGTTATTTTGAAGTAGAAGAAGAAATGGCGCCCCCTGCTGGACTACATTCGTCTCTGTGGTGCTGGTACCCCGAAACAGACTCCGAGTGAAGCATCTGTGTGTGATCTTTGTGGAGTCACGTGGCTTCCTGTAGGTTTCCGTGTTTACAAGGATCGGCGGCGGCTGCTCGGAGTTCAGTTAAGACAAGAGGACGGCGCGCGGTCATGGCCTTTTTAAAGACGCACGAGCGGACTAAAGAAAGGTGGGTGCTGTTTCACCTGTCGGTTCCCGCTCACTGTTTCAGACGGAGGGATCGGTGTGTGTGTGTGTGTGTGTGTGTGAGAGAGAGAGAGAGAGAGAGAGAGAGGGGTGGCCAGGCTGGGCCACTCAGCTAATGAGAGCTCCGCTGTGTGTGTGTGTGTGTGTGTGTGTGTCTGTCTGTGTCTGTCAGTCAGCTGTGAGATGCGCTGATCCAGGATCAGTGGTCTGAGCAGCACACAGGTACAAAGCAGCTGATTTAAACCCAGTCACAGTTCCTCAGCAGCACCCAGGACCCTCGGGAGGTTAACCAGGGGCAACATGTGTTGTTGGGCCCCCGTGACCCTCATTACATTACAATTTATATTATTTCTCCACACAA